>VXBP01007878.1:407636-466795 GCA_013400115.1 Rhinopomastus cyanomelas
GGCCAAGAGGGCCAACAGCTTCCTGGGGTGGATCAGAAAGGGGGGTGGTTAGCACATCAAGAGAGTTTCTTCTTCCCCTATACTCTGCACTAGAAAGGGGGGTGGTTAGCAGATCAAGAGAGGTTCTTCTTCCCCTATACTCTGCACTGGTGAGACCACACCTGAAGTATTGTGTCTAGTTCTGGGTTCCTCCATTCAAGAAGGACATGGAGCTGCTGGAGAGAGTCCAGCACAGAGCAACTATGATGATGGAGTAGACACCTCCCATATGAGGAAAGGCTGAGGGAGCTGGGTGTCTCTAGGTTAGAGGAGACTGACGGGTGACCTCATTAGTGTCTATAACTATTTGAAGGGTGGGTGTCAGGAGGGTGGAGCCAGGCTCTTCTCAGTGTCATCTAGTGATAGGATGAGGGGCAGTGGGTGTAAGCTGGAACATAGGAGGTTCCATATAAATATCAGAAGGAACTTCTTCCCAGTGAGGGTGACAGAGAACTAGGACAGACTGCTTAGGGTGGTTGTAGAGTCTCCTTCACTGAAGATATTTAAGACTCGCCTGGGTATGTTCCTGTGTGATTTGGTCTAGGTGATCCTGCTGTGTCAGGGGGGTTGGACTAGATGATCTTTCGAGGTCCTTTCCAATCCCTAATGTTCTGTGATTGTTCCATATCCATTACTGATATACATTACTGTTTGTACTTAAGTGACAGGCTTCCTTTTTCTGTAGCAAGATTACTTAACAGGGGCTCAAAATGGCAGCACGCAGTAATAAACAGATTTCACACGTACCATAGGTATTTTAGAATAAAGTGACCACTGTGAAATACAGTAATTCATAACAATGGACTGGGAGGTGGTTGTTATTAAGCAGCTCCACAAATGCAAGGACACAGCATCAGTTTCAACTGCCAACTATGTAAGCAAGCCTCTTACACAGCAACTCCTTCGGGATTCTTCACTCCAATAAAGTCCAAAATACACAAATGGATTTTGTCCCATTCAACCTAAATTGCCCTGTACACGCTGGAATACTAAGCAGTTGGCCCTCTTTCTCATTATGTGTCTTGAGGGAATGTGGGGAATGAGTGATTTACTATCTGATTGCCCAGGTTAGCCATCAAGTAGCTAGACCTTGACTCACACAGGAGGATTGCTGAGAAATCAGTTAGAACTTCTAAATTTAATGTAATAGAGCTTTTCTTAGAAGGAATTCAGCAAAAAGGATTTCAAAGAAATTAATGACACCATAAGTTGAGAGAAAATTAAGGAAGGATTACATCCAAATGTCCCAACTAGAGAATTTGAATTCTTTTTTAATTGAGTATATAAAGCTACACCACTGCCCATTACCACAACCATCTCCATTAGGTAGAGTCTTATTCATGAAGTCTACTTTTTTAGACGACAATGTGTGAATAAAGTAACTTAGAAAAGAATGGTCATTCTAATTCAAGAAGCAGAGGGGACCAATAACTTTACAGCAAAACTGAAATGCAGTTACTGTGGTGCAGCTCCACAAAATTGAGGACATTTTCGATTTATGCCATCCTACTGGAGCAGAATCTAGTTACATTTATTACGACAGTTGACACAGTAAGTGTTTGGAGGCACTGGGGCTTTGTGCATTACTAAGTTCAAAATCAAAATGTGCATGTGCTAGCCACAATGTAATTTCAAATCGAATTTACCAAGCAGTGGCAGGTATCTGTCATTTCCAATGCAGGCTCACCATTTATTCTGCTTCAAGAACTAGACTGCTAGCCTGCACTGAGTAAGCTTGTGACTGTGAACAAACGCAACTCATCAGTGTCAAAGCCATGTAATAGGACAAGAATATGGGAACTAGCTTTAATCTCTCTCTTATCTCAGCAATAAACAGCTCTAGGAGATATATATACACACACCCCTGTATTATTTCTATTTATCACACATTAATTTAAATACACACAGAAAAATACAGAATATGGAGAATGAATTAAGCTTAAAACAGAAGCCCACTTCAGGCTTTTGATGAAGGCATCTGAGTTAAGAGCATGTTTGCACACACAACAGAGAGACACAGACCTCACAGAGGCAGTTCACAAGTCCATCTCACTCACCCTCTGGTGACATTCATTACATGAGTTGACTCATGAAGGGTATACTGTCCTGAGTTGCCAAATTCCTGAATTCATACTGCTGAGGAAGTACTGGAAGTTGGCTGATTTGGAGCCAGAAAACCAAAGTCACTTCTGGGGCTCATTTACTGGAAAAAACTGCTCTTTCATTTCTAATGTAGCAACACTGACTACAGTGTAATTCACTATTTACTGTCTAATCTGAGTAATGACTGAACTGGAGGCACCAAAAGTTTGGGCATTTATTGAATCCAAAATAATTCTAAGCTAATTAACTTTATAAGCATGAGTCCAGATATGCATAGGCAGCTGTAAGAGTGAACACAACTGTACAATTTTCAGATACATCGTGCATTGAGACATTCAGCCTGTTACAGAGGGTTGCAAGTAGATGGTTTGGGAGATTCTCACCTGTTCTTTTAAGTCTCAAAAAGAAAGAGTCTATACTTTCTAATGGGAAGATTCATAGGGATGAGGTTGTAAAGGCCAGAGCAGCGTTCACAGTCATCTTAAAATTAGAAAACTACATATTTAAGTGGCACACGTAGTTAAGTTCTCGGAAGGAAATGAAAACCAAACAATCAGGTATTTCAACACTATGCTGACAATTAAGTGGAAAAACAAATCTTCTTAAGTTAAACAAAGTGTCATTCACAGTTTATGCTTTCACTACAGAAAAGCCTTAACGAGACAGCTTAACTCAAAGAAATAATTTCAAACGTCATTCAAGAAAACAACCAGAATAATCAGGAGACCTTTGGCTGTCACAAAGCAGCAAATCAAGAACAGCTGTAATAAACAGGAAAAATTCTTCTTGCCTTCACTGATGCCTGTTTTGCAGGGTCAGTTTTGAAACAGGAATACAATTATGCAGGTGTTAGTGATTACTGCAAATTACAGCTTATTTTGTGGAAAATACCTGATCTATACATGCACCCCCTCCCCCAAATCAGCTTAGTATTACAANCCTGTATTATTTCTATTTATCACACATTAATTTAAATACACACAGAAAAATACAGAATATGGAGAATGAATTAAGCTTAAAACAGAAGCCCACTTCAGGCTTTTGATGAAGGCATCTGAGTTAAGAGCATGTTTGCACACACAACAGAGAGGCACAGACCTCACAGAGGCAGTTCACAAGTCCATCTCACTCACCCTCTGGTGACATTCATTACATGAGTTGACTCATGAAGGGTATACTGTCCTGAGTTGCCAAATTCCTGAATTCATACTGCTGAGGAAGTACTGGAAGTTGGCTGATTTGGAGCCAGAAGACCAAAGTCACTTCTGGGGCTCATTTACTGGACAAAACTGCTCTTTCATTTCTAATGTAGCAACACTGACTACAGTGTAATTCACTATTTACTGTCTAATCTGAGTAATGACTGAACTGGAGGCACCAAAAGTTTGGGCATTTATTGAATCCAAAATAATTCTAAGCTAATTAACTTTATAAGCATGAGTCCAGATATGCATAGGCAGCTGTAAGAGTGAACACAACTGTACAATTTTCAGATACATCGTGCATTGAGACATTCAGCCTGTTACAGAGGGTTGCAAGTAGATGGTTTGGGAGATTCTCACCTGTTCTTTTAAGTCTCAAAAAGAAAGAGTCTATACTTTCTAATGGGAAGATTCATAGGGATGAGGTTGTAAAGGCCAGAGCAGCGTTCACAGTCATCTTAAAATTAGAAAACTACATATTTAAGTGGCACACGTAGTTAAGTTCTCGGAAGGAAATGAAAACCAAATAATCAGGTATTTCAACACTATGCTGACAATTAAGTGGAAAAACAAATCTTCTTAAGTTAAACAAAGTGTCATTCACAGTTTATGCTTTCACTACAGAAAAGCCTTAACGAGACAGCTTAACTCAAAGAAATAATTTCAAACGTCATTCAAGAAAACAACCGGAATAATCAGGAGACCTTTGGCTCTCACAAAGCAGCAAATCAAGAACAGCTGTAATAAACAGGAAAAATTCTTCTTGCCTTCACTGATGCCTGTTTTGCAGGGTCAGTTTTGAAACAGGAATACAATTATGCAGGTGTTAGTGATTACTGCAAATTACAGCTTATTTTGTGGAAAATACCTGATCTATACATGCACCCCCTCCCCCAAATCAGCTTAGTATTACAACTATTGCAATTGTTATTTCACTAGGAAAAAATCCCAAAGCCTTGCTTACAAGGAACAATCATCAGCTGGCCTTTTAAAATCAGTAATTGCAATATCTGAGAATAAAATTACTTATGATGAAAGAATGTTACTGTTCCTTGAGTGATTGGTTTCTGTTCCGTTTTCTTTTTGTTTCTTAAAATACTTGCATTTTCAAAGTGTTCTGCCTGTACCGAGTGGTCACTATGTACAAAACCTCTGTAATTTATCTTACTTTTCAGATGCAGTGCTAACTCAGTACTGACTATTAAAATGCCAGGTGGCACATGTCTAACACAGTCCTAACCATATTGAGATGTTTGGGTAATTATACAGGGAGTCAGCTATGCCTCTGTGAGGTTATTATTTGCTTGAGATACACATTCTGTATTTACTGTATGATTATCTGTTCATATACAAGTATATCCTTGAGAAGGAGACCATATGGTGAGCTATCATCAGTCACAAGCACCCCACCTGACAGTATTACATACAGCAACCTAAGCCATGATAACTTTGCTCTCAGTTCCTGAAAAGACAGTTGATTTTTTTTTCCTGAGTACTGTCTCAAATCAATCCTGAAGTACCGTCTCACTCTGACAAAAGTTGGGATATGCAGGTCAGTTTTAAATCTGGTCATTCCAGTATTGACTTACACTTCACCTTGAGACAGCTGTTTGAGAAAATAACTGGATTTCATAAGCTCTGCACAGCACATTTTATGGATTTCTGGCAGGTCTCTGATTCAGTGTATTGAACAACTCAAGGCACCTGATCAGGTGCCCTTGAAAGGATACCACTAGTGACAGAAGGGCTGGAGAGCTGTGCTAGTGTCAGCAGCACAGTGGTTACTTCTATAGTGCTATAGTTACACACCTACAGAGAAAACTTCATTACCAGACAATTAAAACACAAGGAAAGCCCTTGCCATAAATACTAAGCAGCCTACAACCTCAGAACATGACCAGCTCAGCAATACCTCTCCAAACCAAGACTATGACTTGACTAAGACAAAACATGACTATGATCACAGGACGAAATACATTTAGCATTCAGTCAACAAGTGGGTGATGCCATAAGCCACATCCATGTTGACAAAGAAAGCCTTCTGTAAGCAGTCTTAAAGCACTGCATCTCTGATCATCCACACTGCTTAATCCTTGGCTTACTTCCTGATTCATTTGTGACAGGTTCAGTTCTGCCTTTCCAATACAAACCTGCTCCAAAGGGTGGAAAGTCCTAAACACAATGAGAATGATCAGGCTCTGCCGCTTGAACTCACTGATCATTCCCAGTACTCTACAATTTAGTAGCACAAGTGTAGTAAAACACAGCAGAAGAAACTTGTTAAAGGGCATGAATCCTTACACACAAACTGCCAATATTATGTTTGAATCTCATCACTGTAGACCATGACACCAAATCAATCCCACACAACACCTCTACATACTTTATTCCACGTGACTGAAATAGGGCTGTTCAGAAGCAATGAAGAACTGAACTGATGATGCATTTCTGACTGTTTGGTAAAATGAAAACAGGCCATGAGGCTATCGATTGGCTTTGTGGGCTGGCAGCAGCTGATATGGCTCTTTAGTTTTGGTGACTCAGTTTCAAAAATATTCTGCCCACTACATTCTCACTAAGGCATACCTTCAGCATCTTGTTGCATTTTTGCTGCAATCCTTTTTGAAAAATTAATGTAATTATGAATTATGTGTAGCAAAAACATTCCAAAACTCCTACAGAGTTTCAGTTCTGCAATATTCAATTTTATAACTATCAGTGCGCCCCATTTGCTAGAATCAAAACATTGTTGGAGGTCACGTTAGTTTTATAGCTAAAACTATCAAAGTACAGAAATATACAGATAACCTACTTAATTAATATTATAGACAGCCAGACAATTCTCCTTTACACTGACTTTGAAGCACTAATTGATGTAGAAATTGGAAGAAATAGAAATAGAAGAAATTTCTTGTGGATTAAACAGTTAAGAGTCATATAAAGAAGTCTTAGCACAACATAGAAGTTGATAGTCAAAACTAGAACTGTAAAAAACTGCAAAGAGCAACACGATAAAAACAGTAACGTTGTGCATTGTACCCAAAATGTCAGCTCAATTCTCAGTAGCACCAAGTCTTTCCCAATAACCTTAGTTGTTCTGGTGATCTACTATAGCCATTATATCTCTTGCATACATTCTTCCACACAGCTCTGAAACACAGTTTGCTCCATCTAACCAAAATTAGTCTTAAGATAAAAACTAATGTACATTCATGTAAGCAAAGAGGATGACGATTTAAGCCTTGACTCTATACTCGTTTTTTAATTGTTCTTTGATGGTTCAGTAAATATGCCACTGAATGAGCCTGATTTTGAGATCATGAATCTGGAAGAGATGAAGTCTTCAAGCTTTGGCCAAATGCTTTAGTAACAAAAACTTCCTGTTTGTAAAACCTGTCTGTGCACTTAAATTTATAAATTATCAGTGTAAAGGTGAGGAAATTATTGTAGGCACTGCCTTGGCTGACACAACCACAAAGTGAATTCAAGTACCAGCAGCTGAAAAGCATGTGCTGGTATAGCCACAAGTTTCTAATTAGGGAATGTTTATTTTTCATGAGAGTGAGACGTGAGAGTCAGTCAGCTATTAGGCCATATACCTTCTTTGTTCAAAGTCCACTTGCTCACAAGCATCACTGGTCCACAGTAATTAAAATCCTGGAGCAACTTCACGTATAACAGTCATCCTGATGCCTACAACAGTTTGAGAAAATCAGACACTCAGACATGTTTTGTATTTTCTGTTAACCAGGAACACTTTCAGCCAAGTCAGGCTGGGAGAAAGAGAACTCAAGAAACTATGTGCCATTATGCACTAAGGAATAAATATTTTTAGGCTGCTTTTGGAAGGATAAAAAAAGCCATTTCTCAGCAATTGAGATGTTTTGTTTTACTGATAGACAGTTCTGACAGCATCCTGGGGTGGATCAGAAAAAGGGGTGGTTAGCAGATCAAGAGAGATTCTTCTCTCTCTCTACTCTGCGCTGGTGAGATCACATCTGAAGTATTGTGTCCAGTTCTGGGCCCCTCCATTCAAGAGGGATGTGGAGCTGCTGGAGGGAGTCCAGCGAAGGGCAACAAGGATGATGGAGGAAGTGGAGCACCTCCCTTATGAGGAGAGGCTGAGGGAGCTGGGTCTCTTTAGCTTGGAGAAGAGGGGACTGAGGGGTGACCTCATTAATGTCTATATATGAAGGGTGGGTGTCAGGAGGATGGAGCCAGGCTCTTCTCAATGTCATCTAGTGATAGGACGAGGGGCAGTGGGTCTAAGATGGAACATAGGAGGTTCTACATCAACCTGAGAAGGAACTTCTTCCCAATGAGGGTGACAGAGCACTGGAACAGGCTGCCCAGGGAGGTTGTGGAGAGTCCTTCTCTGGAGATGTTCAAGACCCACCTGGATGTGTTCCTGTGCGACTTGGTCTAGGTGATCCTGCTGTTTTGGGAGATTGGACTAGATGATCTTTTGAGGTCCCTTCCAATCCCTAATGATTCTATGACTGAGACTGAATACTGATGCTTGAAGCATAAAAGCAAAATGCCTAGAAACTGACGTGATCTCAGAGCAGCCTGACCCTAAAGTGTGTTGACCAAGGCAGGCACAAGTGAAGCAGACAGAGGTTGCCCAGGGAGTAAGTACTTCCATTTGTAAAACAAGACAGGATGATCATCCAGCTGCACAGCTGTTAATCTAACATCATTAACATTGAGTTTATAACATATTTTAAAGTCATGTCAAACGGAAGAGAAGCAAACAAACCGATAATGAGCTAAAAGTCGATGAGGATTTAGCAAATGCAGATTTGTCAGATAAGTTTTGTATCTTTGGAGAATAATTGACTCGATAAAAAAGACATACAGTATATTGAATCACCTTGGATTTCAGTGCAGTATAAAGCATCACCTTGGAAATATTGTGAACAAAATACGTATGAATGCATATATGAATGTATATATGAATGTACAAGCCACTTCTTTGGAGGTTTTTTGATCCAGCAGACAAAAACTAGATATAAAACCCAAAGTCTCCACCTTTAGACATGTAAAGTTAAAATCAAAGTTATACAGTTCAGTCCAGCGCAAGCAGTCCCTACTGTTCTTCAAAAGCAAGCCTTAAAAGCTGACATGGATTCATGGGATCCAGAATAAGCAGGTTTTGACATAAAACAACAGATGGATTTTTGAAATGTAGAGCAGTCTTGTCTACAGGAAGAGAAAAAAAAATGTTTCGTTAGCCCATCCCCAACATTCAAGGTTACGACATCCTTTAAAGTCAGTATAAAAAGAATTTAGAAGATTAGAATCCATCACAAAGTAACAGACAGTAACTAGCATGAAATTTATGGCCTGAAATACTAACACTTAAAACCACTGCACTCCTAACCACCCCTAACTGGTTTGACACAGAAGTGTTACTTTTTTATGGATGGGAGCACTCATGAAACTAAATTTGAAACCCGTAAAACATTATGGACTTGGCTTTTATTTTTATGGAGCTAAAATTCCTCTCAAGGTTTTCTTCCTCCAAGTGTAGTAACCATGATTTTTTTGGTACCAAGCGCACGGCAACAAGACAGTGTGGTGCTGCTGAAGTCATGCATGTCAGAATACAACAGAGTAACATGCAGAACGAGCCATGAGGAGCTGGAGCTTGAGAAGTACATGTAGAACACACCAAAAGTGGCGAGAGTTAGCCGTGAGGCATCGCAATAGCAGCCATAAGCACAGTCTGTATTAACACAGTGAAGAGACTACAGGAGCAGAAGAGAGCTGACAGGTAAAGGGAATCTTGACAGGCAACTCCAGAATGGGCTCACAGGTGTTTAGAAGAGACAGTAAATAAGGAAAAAAGTGATGCAATTTATGCAAAAGCATCTTGTGACCTAGTCAAAGTAAAAAAGATTAAAGACCCACAAAAACGGCAAGAATGGAGAAAATGTCACTGGAAAAATAAAACTATTCCTACATATAGATTTATTACTAGGGGTTGGGCAGTCTTCTATGCCAATGGGCACTGAGTGTAAAAGACAAAGGATTTGCTCTTATCTTTCCAGCACTCAGTTTACTACAGTCTCCAATCAAAGTGGATATAGAAGAGTCCAGATATGACACAGAAAAGAATGGAGATCCTTTGGCCTTCTATCACACTCAAACACCACAGGAAAGAGATAAACACAAGCACACATGCAAGCAAGTTGCCTCGTTTGGAAATTCCCTGAGGACACAGCAGAAATTTCAGCAGTCCAAGGAGACCCAACCAACTCCTCTTTAATCTCTGGACAAAGAACATTAATGTTATGGCTGCTACCATGGCCAACCACTGGAACATTTTGCAAAAGTAAAAAGGGATATAAGAAATAGAAGAATATAAGCATTCTCTTGAGCAACTGAAATCAAGTGATGGTCTGGTTCTTCCTGACTGCTCAGTTCCATAGTTACAGTGACACAGCTAAGGTATCAAACGGACATAATGTCAGGCACAGCTTAGCTCCACCTTTAATGTGATGTGCAGTTGTGCATCTTCATTTTGAGAAACCCACCAGAGTACATATCTCTGAAGCTCAGACATCAACTGAAATATAAATAATTGATATTTATGAATTAGTAATTTTTAATTTCCTTGATTTCAGCATCTTTCCCTTCAATATTTCTGTTATTTCTATTAGCCCCAAATTCTTTCTTTTCTGTGCATTTACACACTTACATGTGTAGAATATCTATATTAAATGCATTTCAAAAATTGCATGTTCTTAAATATATTCATGATGCTTAGTAGAATAAGGAGGATATATTGTTTTATCTAAATGCTAGTTTCCACTAAATAAGACTCTACTAAATTCCATTCAGAGCTTCGACAAGCATTACCTTATACACGTTTGTGAGCAGCGTGTCAACAGGAGCGTTCTGAAAACTTTTCACTTCAGGTTTGGGATTCAAGACTCTGGCATTCATACACAACACAGTATGCACAGCTACAATTGTTTACCATAATAATTGCTTCTGGAGTTTTACCCTGACCTACGTCACTATAAGATCATTACAATATCTCCTCCAGGATGATGTCAAACTCTTCTCCAGTTCATAGTACCAAGACACAGAAACTGCCTAAAGCTTCCCAGTAACAGTTTCTGGACTGAGCACTGTGATGAACAAACACAAAAATCCTGTTTCAGTTCAGCCAATGTATTTTTAGAAGAGCAGTCCTGACTTTCATCTCAGCTGAGCACTATTTTCAGTTCTGATTCTAGGGAGCTTATTTTGCAGAAGAAAGTCCTCTTAGTCTACATACTATTAGACAAGATGTACTCCTGACCTTAAAAGCAAGGCAAGGTCAGTATTGCCAGCTGCGTGTCGATGTTAACAGGGCTTCTCCTCTGGAATTTTACTTTGTTTGTACCATTGTACTAGTGACACACTTCAAGGCAACCTTCATTTAAACTGAGAGTCTTTTTTATGACTCTGCTTGATCTGAAACCAAACCAAATGACATGACTATTTATTACCAATTTTATTTTGCTTCAAAAAAAATCTACTTTAAAAGGAAAATGTTTTAATGGATTGAGAATAAGTCGTTTTAGAAATGGAAACAAGGTCAAGTAGCAAGTGTGAGCTCTGTAAGTAGCAAGAGTGCAAGTAGATATTTAGTATTTTATGGAACCTTCAGGCTTAGTTTGATTAGTTACTAAAATTATGGCTAGCCTACAGGGACAATCACTATAATTGGTACAGGTCATAGATAATCAAAAGTGTCTCTCCCAGTGGGATGAAACCTATTAAAATCAGATATTTAAATCTCTTTACAATTGCATATTCAACTCACATGCAAAAATTAGTCGTCCCAAATCTTAGTCTCCAAGGAAGATTGGAGACATTTTTCATTGTTCTTTATTTGATGCTAATTAACATTTTCAAGAGGTTTGAAACAGATGAAGTTCAGTATACCCCAAAGAAATGATTCTTTCTAGATGCCAGGTCTTTGCTTTATCTTGCTGAAAGAATCAACTTTAAAGCTTCGAATGTTTAGATTACTTCAACTGACATCTCAAAGGCTGATGTCTAAAAAAGAATTATTAAGTATAGCCCATTTCAACTCCAATTGTGAAGTTTTGAACTTAAAATAAATGCTAATCAGATCAATTTTAATTACTGATCTAAAAGTAGCTTTGCTGTTGAGGCTGCTGGTGCATTTTTTTCCATATTAATCATTATGACAGAGGAATCAGATTAAATCAAGGATACTTCTTCTCACAAAGTTTAAAAAATGTGAAAACCATGAGACAGAACATGAAAAATAACTGACCAGTGTGCATGCCATGAAACTTATTAATGCAGATTTAAAATGTAACTGTAAAGGCATGATAAAATCCTGTTAAAGTCAAATGGATAATTAGTACAGACACTAAAGGCTGTGAGCTTGAATTCTGAGAATTTTGAGTACTTTGGAATTTTAGTTACAGATTGATTTTTGTTAATTTTAGATGAGAATAAAACTAAATGCAGCCAGACCTTTAGCTACACTTCATAGATAAAAAATTAAAAACAGCACTGAATAGTACAAACTTCTATCAAATGCTCCTTTACTTCACTAAAGTCTTAAGATATGACTTAGGGTAGAGATTTAATACTCAGATCACGGCGTATATATTGTGCTCTTATTTAGACATAGAATATGAAGCCTCTCTTTTCACTTGCCACAATTCAATGAGAGCACGGAAAGGAATTTTGAATAATAGCAGCCTTTGGGTCATACAAGTAGCCCTTGACAGTTGGCCTAATGCTCACATTTAAGCTTCAAAGCTTTAACTTTCTGGCACCGTTTTAATGACAGACTACTGTGGGCATAACAGTCTTACAGTTGGTAGTGGCACTCCTATCAGCTGTGACAAAAACTCCTTGGAATAATTATACAGAGGGGTCTGCATCTTTTTGGCAATTTGTGTAAGCGTTCAACCTCTGGGAATGCTTTGCTTTGATTCTCTTTCCTCAAACTGTAAAAACATCTTTCCTGCAGTCCCAGGTATTTATCCAATAAATGAAAGTGTGTGAATGTACAAGAGGAGGTAGGCAGAAACCATAGCTACTTGCCAATCAAGTGAATACCCTAAACCAGATTTTAGTCACCTTGAGGCTGTCCCTGAACACAGAATGTCCTCTCACCACTATTTCTAACAGTTTCACTGTCGTTCCCAATTTGAAATGCATTCTGCATTTTTGCATTCATGAAAATGTTAAAAGAAAGGCATAAATCCTTAAAGATTTTACTCAGTCAAGGCTGCATATGAGTTCAGTGCCTGTATAGGACAGGATATGTGAGGCATTGGAATGGGCTGCCCTGGGTGATGGTTGAGTCACCATCCCTAGATGTATTTGAGAGTCGCTTAGATGCAGTGTTGGGGGATCTGGTTTAGGAGTGAACTTGTAGAGTAGGGTCAATGGTTGGACTCGATGACCCCAAGAGTGTTTTCCAATCTGAATGATTCTATTCTGTGAAAACGTTCAGCAATTTTTATTAAACTACTGCAAGTGACATAATTTTTCTTACCTGCCTATAGGGGCATATTGCATAATTAAACATTTCCATTCTTGCCCTGGGAGTGTTCCTTTATGTGCCACTGCAAGCATTGTTATTAATTGTACAACAAGTGGATTAATCTCCACCAAGAGAAAGAGAAATTCTCCTGCTGAGGCCAAGGCAGCAAAATGACAACTCCAAAGGCAATTGGCAGTTACAGATTATGCAGAATCTGTCTTCTCTAACTATAAATGAAGTCCCAGCTACTCACTGTAACAGCTATTAAGAGAATGTGTTGCCATGATTATCTGCACTTTTTTTAAGGGAATTCACGCTGATGTAAGCAAGGTCTGGAGCAACACTGCTACCACATTGGGAAAGCATCAGTCTATAGATCAATCTATCCTTTGCCATTTTGTCATTAAGCCTCAAAGAGCAAAGAGAGAAGGTACCACACTGAACAGCAGGGATGAGAGTATGAAGTCACAGAATTGCAGAACATGAGGGATTGGAAGGGACCTCGAAAGATCATCTAGTCCAATCCCCCCTGACACAGCAGGACCACCTAGACCAAGTCACAGAGGAACATATCCAAGTGAGTTTTAAACATCTCCAGAGAAGGAGACTCCACAGCCCCCCTGGGCAGCCTGTTCCAGTGCTCCATTGCCCTCACTGTGCAGAAGTTTCTTCCCATATTTATGTGGAACCTCCTATGTTCTAGCTTATAGCCGTTGCCCCTTGTTCTATCATTAGATGACACTGAGAAGAGCCTGGGTCCATCCTCCTGACACCCACCCTTCATATACTCATAAACATTAATGAGGTCAGACCTCTCTATGGTAGGACATGGCATCTGAAGACCAGAGTTAAGGGCATCCACAGACTTGAGAAGTCTTATAGAGAAAAGGTACCCTTCTTAAAAAAAAAATCAGTCTGTATATATACATATACATATTTTATATACAGATCTCATTTCTTCTTACTAACTTTTTGATGCCATCTTTTCCTGCTACTCTGGAAAAAGAGGTGCGAGGACAACTTGTTCCTACCTATATTATGTGTTAGTTGCTAGTTCAGACATTCAACATATCATCTATTATGGTAACACAGAAAAGAAAGGACAATTACAGTGTTCATTTACTGATCATCTCTGTTAAAAACTTGCAAGTCTTGACATGGAGGGGAGAACTAAACCAACCTGATAACTTTCTAGATCAACATTCACTTCATATACACAATGCTATGAACTGAAAGAGTAAGAGCAACTTTCCTAGCAAGCCTTAAGAGTGGTGAACAGCTGCAAAATGAAATCTGAAGAAATAATTACTGCTAAAGATGCACTCAATACTCAAGACACACTCATAATTTTTATTCAGGTTTTAAGAGTATCCCAATACTTTAGATTAAATAAGATTTCCAATACTTAGTTTACTGGATCATAACTTTGTTGCAGAAGCATGTTAATGATTGTGTTAGCAGCCCTCCACATTAAGGGCACATTATAATTTAGTTTAGCAAAGCAATGTGTTTACTGGTAGGAGAACATGTCCAATAATACTAGTCATACAGGAATATCTAACATTTCTCATTGCCCCAAGAAAATTATTGAGCAATGCAATGTTTAAACAGACTCAACACTTGTCAAAATCAAATATTAGACTAAAATTTAAATGCTTCCAGGAAACCAGCCTTCTGTATAACATTTTGCAATGATTTTTTTCAAGTGTTCCCTTAAAGAAAATCCAGGCTGACATATTTGACATTTCTGTCAGCATCAAGTAAAAAATTACTATTATTTATTTTTTTAGTCGGGAACAAGCGACTCCTCATTCGAGGGAATCTAACTTCAATTTCTACCAAAAAAATTCTATCCCACTGGCAGATGGATAACACTGTCATGTACTTTAACAGTCTACAAAGATGATGGCTTTGCACCACCAGAGATCCCCTCAGAGTGGAGTAGATAGAGAACATTTCTTGTTGTTGTCGAAGTTCCCTCCTGGAGAGCAGACAAACTCACCCAAACAGGAGCAGGCCAACCCATGAAGCAGGTAGGAAAGTCTTTCTTTCCCAAGATGCCTGATTCTGCTTCTCACAGTGAGATGTAACTTTATAGATGTATGGAGAACGAAAGGATTTTACTCCTTAGGAGAGATGATCCTTTGTCAGATGTATCCTGTCCCTCTTTCTACTAGCCCTTGATCTTCAGCTAGGATCATAACAGCCTAACTCATGTTTACATCAACTTTTATAACCACTTATTGTTCCATCTACTCCTATTCAAACTCTTCTTCCTGATGAGAAGTACTGAACAGGAAATAAAAAGGCACTTGTGCCATTGACCACCATTCCCTAGAGCCACACAGTCATCTCATATACTCCAAGTGTCCTCTGTTAATATTGTTGGTGTCCAAAGCAGAATTTATAGGTGGTAATAGCCCTAAAGTCTCCAGTCGTTCCACAGCATTGCATATTCAAACCTCTGGGGCAAATCATAAAACTCCCAAGCAGCCAGTTAGGTCACTAAACAGAGTTCTGCTGTCCCACGCAGCAGAAAGGCTCAGAGTGGTAACTCGCTTCTTCCTCACAGACATCCTGCGTGGCCCGGGCTACAGGCACTATGATGAACTTTCATCCTAGATCTCTACCTGCTGTTTTGACTCTGAACCTGTTCTGTAGTTGCCACTCTGCTGGCAGAGGGGTAGACCTCCTCTGGCAAGAAAACACCAGCCTCTAGCCTTCACTGTCACAGGACTCTTCTATTTGCTAACCTAAGCACATAAGACTATTTGCTCCTGCCCTGGGGTCAGAGACAGGCTCCAGGCAGATCCCACCAGCCAGCCTAAGGAGCTGCATTCTGGCTGGACAGACCAGTACCCTAGAGAGTTGAGGCTCCTGACAGGCCAAGGACATGTATGCTGTCACCACCATTGTTGAACATTTTACAGTGTCTTTGGCCAAGATTCTGGCCCCCCTCTGTGTGCACAGCAAATTGCCATATGTGTTGGCTGTGTTGCTTAGCTGGGTTGTCAAACAGCCCAACAGACATCATCTACCATTCTCCAAACTCTTCCAGCTACATGCAATGTAAAAAGAAGTATTAGAAAAAGGAAGAGCTAAGCCTAGGGAAAAGAAAACTCTTCAGCCTTGTGCTTAACAGCACGATTGGATCTAGTAGTAATATTTTCAGCAAAAATTAAAAAGATTTAAAAGTTACCTGTGTTACGAGGTTCAATAAATCTTTGTTCCAGTTTCCTTTTAAGTCAAGAAACCCTAGGAAAGTCCAGAGAGCACGGATATGACAGCTGTCATTCACCACTTGCATCTTCCCAAATGCCCAGTTACAAAGAGATGTAATATTGAAGTGACGTGACGTCAGGTCCCCACACTACAGAATGAATAGTTTTAGCAACTCTGGTACAATCTAAAGGCAAAACCACTGCCAGATTGTTTTCTCTGAGAACAACCAGAATACTAATATTTCAAAAGTACAGTCTAAATGACAGAATTGGTTGTGCCAGAGAAAGGTCTTTGTGAAACCAAGGCTACAGCTAAATACAATAAATTCACCACGGCGAGTACCACAGAGCTCACACAGAGTCTTAGTACTAGATAGACTGAAAAAAAGAATTGTGCAAGTGAAACACAGCTAAGTCATCCTGTGTGAAATGTTAATTAAGGCCACGAAAAAAAAAGTTAGATATATAAATAATGATTCTGTCATGGGTTGAAAGGCCTCAGTTGGTCTCTTTGGTTGGTGCTTGCACCCTTAAACACTCCAGCCAGCCCTCGGGTAGAATTTACCAGGCAATGAAGCAACTTTGGGGAGAAGGTTTTATTGAACCCACACCCAAGAGAAAGAAAGGGGAAAAAAAACCCAAACGTGGACAAACAAACAAACTGTGTCACAGCACCCATGCACACATTCAAAGAAGATGGTAGAGAACTATGTCACAGTCTTTGGCTTCAGACAGGAGCCCCTGGAGGGAGGGGCACACACTGCAGACTAATAGATGATCGAGGCTGCCTCTGGAGTACAAGATCCCTCCCGGGCTCTGTCGAGCAGCAGCTGCCTCAAACCATCCAGTCTCTCTCTCACAGCACCATGTAGCACGGCTGGCACACAGGCCAGACCATGGTTCCAAACCACGACAGACTCTTTTGAATTATTAAATCATTGAATTATTTTGAATCTTTATAGACCCAGTGTTGGGTTAATGGTTGTACTTGATCTTAAAGACCTCTTCCAACCAAAACAATTCTGTGACTGTATGTGGTTCTCCGACCTAGTCAGAAAATCCCAAGAGTTCTTAGTTTAGACAAATGTACAAGACATGTCTCTCAACATGACCACTCTGACACTCTACTGTTATGGTACTCTCAATCGAAATTGCTTAAGTAAAAAGAACCTAATTATTTCAATACAAGAAGATGCTCAACAGTGTTAAAACTCCCCCAAATTACAAATAGTCCTACACTAGAATGTTGTCAATTAAAACATAACAGAGAGGGTATACAAACTACTTTAACAGCTGCAACTCTTCATCTTACTTCATTATCCCCACAAAAGCTGAAAGGGATAAACCATAGAGCTGTAGAGGAACAGCAGGAGCAAAAGATGTTTCAAAACACAAGATCACATTCACAGCTTTGTAGAGGAACCTGTGCTTTTTGAGACACACTTAAGTGTTTCGGAAACAGGATGAATACAGAGGGGCAATAATGTGTGATGGCAGTATAAAACTAGTCAGAGTAGTAAAACCTAAAATAGACTACAAAAGGATTGCACAATATTGAGAGACCGGGTGATAAATTACCCAATAGTGGTAACACAACAGCGTTGACAAATAAACACACTAAATGGAGACAAAAGTAACCTTACTACACCCACACAGTATCCGGCCCATACTACTCAAAGGGTATCTCATGGATAGTTCCTGAAAATATCAGCACATTATTCAGCAAGACGACAAGTAGACAGATAGAAAGGGTATCATTAGTCCATTACATAAATTCTTGTTGTTCCTGCATCCTGAACAGCGCACGTAGTTCTGGTATTTTTCATCTCAGGAAGGACATGATAAAAGGGAAGAGCAACAAGGATCAGAAACACATAAAAGCTTCAGTATTGGAGTTTAAAGAGAATCAAACTCCTCAGCCAAGGAAAAACACCAAAGTGTGAAAGGATGCGTAGGGAATGATTAGTCACTACTTTCCATCAAACAAGAACTAATGGGCACCACATGAACTGTTCAAACAGGAGGTTTAGAACACAAGGAAAGGCTTTTTCACACATGTAAATAAATTATTGGACTGATTGCCACAGCCAATGAAGAAGATGGATTTAAAAACTGATGATTCAAATTCAGAGGTGATTAGGAAGCCCCTGCATTGCAGCCTGACAAAAGCTGCTTCATATTTTGTTTTCACTGCTATTTTTTAATGATATCACCTTTTCACCTTTGAACCTGCTGCAATATAGATTCAAGTTTGGTCTGTCAACATCACAACTAGAAGAACAACCAGCTTCAGTCCTAAGATGAAACAACAGCAAAAAAGCTTCTAGCCACAGGTTTTAAGAGCTGTCATATCTGTGAGCCTTGTGATGGATTTACATCAACCCAAGCACAGCTTGTGTCCAAAACACCTTTGCCTCCATGTCCTGCTTGAAAGAAAAGGAATAAAAAAGGAAAAAGTAAGACAGTAACTTTTCAAGACTATAACCCTGGAGTCTATTGCTATGTGGCCACATGATCCAGCACAGACAGGTTTGTCCTAACCACGTGGCAGTTTAAACCACCAGGGCTGGTAGCTGTGAACTAGACCAGTGCACACCCTTTACCCAAAAGCTTCCTTCAGCACTCTGCCTTGCTTGTATTTTGTAGGAAAAATTATTTAATAGTGCTAACTTTTTAATGTGGCTATGTGCTTGCTTTTGAAATCCTAAGGCTGTTAATTGTCCTAAGGATAAGGATAATACTCACAGAACAATGTTAGATATGATATTCACAGAATACTGCGACAGTTGCATCGCTTTGAGCTTCTGCACTTCATTATTTTCTCTTCCATAAATGCAAAAAAGCCCTATAGCCTCATTTATTCATTAGCTACACATCACATGCTACTGTTCAACAATTACTGTTGAATTATGTTTCACTAATAAAACATAACTCCACTTCCTCTGAAATTTGCTTCACTTAACTATGTTAAACGATTTTTTTCCCCCTTTGGGGCATTTCTAAGCATTTGAACTGTGATTAGCCTCCAAAATAAATGGTAGCTGTTGCTGAGGGAAAGCAAAATGTACTTTACAATGCAAAGATCACAACTGGAAACTCTGCACACTAAATAAAAACTTCTCTTTTTTATTTCATATATGGGTCCAAGTACATAGTTGTGAGACACACACACTCAGTAAAATTAAGTGACTACATAAAGCGGTAGTTCTGTGTCTAGGTAGCAGCGATCACCTTTTTATGTAGCACCTGCTGAAAGTGACTATCCTGAGTAAGACAGATGTTGTAACCTTTCAAGAGACACAAATAAGTGATAAACTTGACAGAGGACAAAATCAGACATTTGTTCTAGACGTTCTTTAAAAATCCTACTAGTGTGTTATGGACAAACACATGCAGCAGCTTTCAATGCTTCTAAATTAAAAACATAATGGCTCCTATCATGAGCAGGCTGGAAGAGTCAATAAAACTTGCAGTTAAAGTAGGATGACTGTATACAGTTCTAGTAAATTCAAATCCTGTTATCTGCTTTGGCAAACTCACCAAATGCCTTATTTTAACTCCCAGAGGTTTGTCCCCAATAGTCACCGGCTATTCAGCAAGCAGCACTGCCACCTCCTGACGCTCCGCTGCATCTGTCATAACACATCTTCACGTTGCACAGAAGGGTTGTTGCAGCTCTTTAGGAAATGTTCAGCGACTTCGGCAGCTGTTTTTAGCTTTTTGAAATCGATTCTTCTAATAGGTGGACTTTATTTCTATAAATCTAAAAGGTTTTCTTTCTTTATGATGTACTGTCTTCCCATCCTCTGTTCCTGATATCATTGACACTGTGTCACCTGAATAACATAATGGGTTTTATAGAATCACAGAATTATTGAGGCTGCAAAAAAGACCTCCAAGGTCATCAAGCTCAGCCCATGACCTTGCATCACCACAATTACCTAGACGACGGCACCCAGTGCCATATCCAGGCTGTCCTTAAACATCTCCAGGGGTGGGGACTCCACCACTGCCCAGGACAGTCCATTCCAGAGCCTGATCACTCTTTCTGTGAGGAAGGGTTTCCTAACATTCACCCTAAATCTCCCCTGGCACAGCTTCAGGCCCTGCCCTCTTGTCCTGTCACTGAGTGCCTGAGAGAGGAGCCCAACTCCCACCTGTCTACAGCTTCCCTTCAGGTAGTTATAGAAGGCAATAAGGTACCCCCTGAGTCTCCACTTCTCCAGGCTAAACAACCTCAGCTCCCTCAACCTCTCCTCATCAGACTTTCCTGCCAGTCCCTTCCCCAGCCTCACTGCTCTCCTCCAGACCCACTCCAGCACCTCAATCTCTTGAAGCAAGGGGCCCAGAACCAGCCCAAGTACTTGAGGTGAGGCCTCACCAGTACCAAGTGCAGGGGAGAATTACATCCCTAATCCTGCTAGTCACACTATTGCTGATGCAAGGAGAGATGCCCTTGGCCTTCCGAGCCACCTGGACACACTGCTGGCTCATGTTCAAACAATTGTCAAGTGGTGTTGCCAGGTCGCTCTGCCAGGCTGCTCTACAGCCACTCATTCCCCAGTCTGTAGCTGCATCTTCACATCAGTCATTTTGCCACAAAGACCACTCCTTCAGCTGGGTTCAGTTTGACACATGCCACATTTGCTCCTAAAAAACTTCACTAACATTTCTTTTCTTGACATGAACAGTGTTGCTGAGCTTTCAAAGCATTAAAAATACTCCATTTTGCACTGTAACAGTCATAAAGCTTCATAATTTTCAAACCAAAATGGGAGTTACCCAGAACCAGCAATGTGTTCTGCAGGGATGGAACCTTAAAGAGTCACCAGAGCTCCCAAAGTGTCAGTCTCCATCAATTCTCTGAAATCATAGTTCAGTTCACTGGGTCTATTTTGTGTGTAAGCTGGAGGAGAACCTACAGAGGAAAATGGAGAACAGAGAGAACAAAGACAACTAAAAGAATCTCTTCAGTGATCAGAATGTGGCAAATACTCATAACCAGAAATCGGGTCATTGCCCCAACAACAATAGTTTCACTAAGAAGGACAGCTCCTACAGGACTGACTACAAGGCACACTTATCTGTGTGACCTATCAGACAGATTCTTGGCCAACACAAGTGAATCCCACACTTTAACGAGGAAGAGTAGGAACGACCAAAGATCACCTTTCTCAGCAAAAGTACTCTAGGCTCTTCTCACATAAAACAGTGCGTTAACACACTGAGAGAGTCCAGAAAGCATCTCATTCTAATATTTCCATCCAGTTTTGATAGAAACATAGACCCAAACAGGGGAAAGCTAAAATAATGATGAAAGCACAGCCAAGAGGACCAGTTGTGGACAAAACCACATCACTGAACCGCATGTCCCTGACAGGCAACCAGTAAAGGACTGGCTATCTCCAAGGCACTTTAGAAAAGAGGCAAAGAAAGAAAAATTCAATGAAAGGAAAGGCTATCAAATATTAACCCCAGTAGAAGGTAACTGCATTTAACTGACTTTCTCGGCCCATGCATCATGTTCAAAGATTGAATAGTGTAACTAGTCACGTAGCCTTCAGCACAAACCCTTATCTGGATTAAGACTATCATTAATTACCAGGTCAGACTACATACTAGAGTATTCTTCAGGGCCACAAGTCCATGGAACCCTGTGTAGTAGCCACTGTCAACCTAGACTTCAGACGAACTCCCAAATCAAACATGGCTCTACCAAAGCATAGGATCTGGTTTTGTGTGCAACAGTTTTACCCCAACAGAAGTTTGATGAAATCTGCTGAGTGACTGCTAATGCACAAACAGGAATTAGAGCTGAGGAACTGTTAGAACATGGAACTGATCACATTGCCAGTAGGGCACATTTCACCTTTATTTCTTGCATCCTTGTCATGGTTTTTGACTTTTGTATCATTGCTAACTTGTTTTTTTTCAGTTCTTCCCCTAAACTGCTCTTATATTTAGAGAAAACTGATGTTTCAGCAGAGCAACGCAGAAAGCAAACAACAGCTTCAGCTTGGGAACCACTACTTGACCATTTTACCCTGTTGTGGGTATCTGGAAAGAGCCGTTTATCGCTATCAACTCTGAAGTAGGGACTTTATGGATTCAATTAAACATGATAACCAGATTATTAACTAAGTGCTGGTTTGGTGCAACAACGAGGTTTTAGACACACTTCCTCTTTGGAGTAAGGCTTCCCTCACGTAACAGAAGCACTTCATCCACCCAGCCAGTCTACGTGATTCAATTGCGCATGCAGTACATTGTAAAATGGATGTAATGATATGGAACCAATAAGCTGTGTAATGCCACTTCTTAGTTTAACCAGATCTTTTCCATCATGCCTATTCCTGAAGATACCACACTTCTAACAAATAATGTCACCATTATCAGCGCCAGACCTATAAAAATAGATTATTTGCATTTTTTACACAGTTCCATCGGTTTGTGCAAAACACAATCTTTGGCCTGAACAGCGAGATATCCAGCTACTCAGGCTCTAAAGTAAGCAACGATAAAATTTGGTACTCTCTGATGAGATTTAAATGTGGAGCTGCTGAAGAGAGTCCAGCGTAGGGCAACAAGGATGATGATGAAGGAGATGGAACACCTCCCTTATGAGGAGAAGCTGAGGGAGCTGGTTCTCTTTAGCTTGGAGAAGAGGAGACTGAGGGGTGACCTCATTAATGTCTATAAATACGTGAAGGGTGGGTGTCAGGAGGATGGAGCCAGGCTCTTCTCAGTGTTATCTAGTGATAGGACACGGGGCAATGGTTGTAAGCTGGAACATAGAAGGTTCCACATCAACCTGAGAAGGAACTTCTTCATAGTGAGGGTGACGGAGCACTGGAACAGGCTGCCCAGGGGAGTTGTGGAGTCTCCTCCTCTGGAGAACTGTAAGACCTGCCTGGATGTGTTCCAGAGTGACTTGGTCTAGGTGATCCTGCTGTGGCAGGGGGATTGGACTAGATGATCTTTTGAGTTGCCTTCCAATCCATAATGATTCTGTGATTCTATGAAACAACATCAACCACATTTGTAAATTAGTGGCCAAAAATGCACACCTAAAACCACAAAGCAACGAGGATGTACATCCTGGACAAGTGCAGCACTGAAATGTCATTTTCTCTTGGTATCTCTAGCCCAATTTTTTGGCACAAGCCCATATTTTTCTACTTTGCTGCTGGCTGATTTCCATGCTGAGGTTTTTTGATTTGCACAGCTTGTTTCCCCTAGCATTTGAGAGGGCTGTATTCAATTTCCTCCCCAGGAATTTCAGCAGAAAAAAGGGATTGGCTCTGCATTCTTCTTAAATTTTGAAGCTAGTTTCAGCTAGTTATTGGCTTTTTTCTCTTTTATTGAATTGCACCACTGCACTCTTCTTATCCTCCTCCACGACTAAATGGTTCCAATTCCTCCGATGGTCTTTTAATTGGCAACCATATTCATCATCTCAAAGGATTCCAATTCAAAGCATGATAATAAAAGGTAGCATATTAGCGAGATTTCCTACACAACCCTGAAAGCTCAAATATCCTCTTTTCCTCTGAGATAAGTATTTATTTGTAGTGAACCGAGCAGAAAAACATCAGCATAAGATTTCTTTGGCTGTTCCAATGCTCCCAAGCACCTAATCCTGAATTATACATTCATGTAGACAGAGATGTAGACAGAGAAGTCTGTTCCCCTTACATCCAGACTAGAAAAAGTAAGGGGTTTACTCAATAAAAGAGATCAGTAGTTTTTAGTCTTATGCAAGTGATGAGGATCCACACAAATGATCTCGGGAACCTGAATCGAGTCACGGCACAGCTGTCCAAAAATGTTGCTGTCCTCCTGGCTGGTGAAGCACAAGCATCCCTTGTCACTGCATAGTGCATCAAAAAGCCACTCCAGAAGTGGCTGGGATGACTGTTGTGGGTGACATGTTTGAAGCTGGTATAAATGCTAGAGAGGTTGTGGGATTCAAACATGGAAAATAAACACCAAGTGGTATAATTTCATTACTGTCTCCTAAACACAACATATTAATAGTCTATGATTGTGGTTAGGTAACTAAAAGATGTTTTTCATGATGATTACAGGATGCAGATATAAATGCTATGAAATTCTCATTTACTACTTTGGTGTTAAAAGGTGGTAATTTAGGACAAGCTCCTTTTCAAACCACATAAACGTGGAAGAATACAAACACAGACAATACACCAATACTTTTTATCCAACAATGATGACCTAATTCCTTTTACAATACAAATTTATCAACCTGTATGAGTGCCTTCATGGTGTGTATATAGGAGGAAGAAGTCTCATGACTTGTCAATGGGTTGCTAGTTATCATTACCATCCTAGATCAAAATATTGATACCTGTACCTAGCCAAGTCAGTCTTTTCCCCCACTACTGGGAACGGTTTAAATCTGATTACAGGAAGAAACACAATCATGACCAGAAGCTTCATGACAAGACAATAAAGTACCATACAATATCTGCCTGCTGCTCTTTAAATCTAGCATCCTACCTCTAGTCAACATGGAGCAAGAAATGAAGAGCAGGATCATAGATTGGAAGGGACCTTAGAGATCATCTACTGTCATCTCACTGCCATGGGCAGGTACAACTCACAGCTAGAATTGGTTGCTCAAGGCATCATCCAACATTACTTTGAACAGGGAAAGGGTATCCACAACATCTATGGGCAACCTGCTCAGAGTTACTCCACCTGTGCACAACTTGCTGACTGCAGAGCACTGTAAAGTCACCGTTGGAATATTATATGATTTTATTTTAAACAATATGAAGAGCTTTCTCTCTTTGGATGTAGTGCTTTTATGAGAAATAATGTATTCCTGATAACAACAGTCGTATTCATAATTTGGTGATATTTTCCCTTAAAAGATTCACTCTCTTTAGATGATATTTATGTGAGAGGAATGAACTTACTTGCTTGACAACCAAGCATAGAAGCACTGAGTCAACACATAGTAGGTTCTCGGCACAAAAATCTTGCTATTGTCAATGAGAGAACCTCACAGGTCTGGTGGTCCTTTTCACCAGGATGTTTCAACCTCAGCCACTTATTCCTGAAGCTCTAAGTCCACATTAGCCCCACTTCCAAACCCACAAATACCAACAACCCTGCCTTAAGTGAGGGAGGCATTGTTCTTCCAGTGCTTTTGCCAAATTAATTCACCACTATTACCATCCACTACCATCTACATCCACCCTGTCAAGCTAACAGGACAGAAATTACTCAGTTTAATGTTTTTTTAAAGTTTAAAGAATTTCTGAATGTTGCATGTTATCTTCACCTGTCTAAGCACTGACACAGTCTAAGAACTACTCCATCCATTTAAAGAAAAGGTTGAGTTATGGTTTAATTTTGTGGGGTTTCAGGAGGTGGTTCTGGGGGGTTTTGGTTTTCCTTTGGTGTGGAGTTGTTTTATTCTAAGGTTACCCTGTTTCTCTTTTGCAGACTCATAGCTGCAAACCAACAGTGCCATCCACTGTCCTCAGAATAATCTTACTCAATGGATGTCTCCCACTTTATTTAAAAATAAGACGCTCTATTGCAGTCTCAGTACTGGCAGATGCCGAGTTCCAACTACAGACATGAGCTTATGGCTTCCACAGAAAAAAAACCAAACTGCAATTGTAGAGATGCTGATTAGAAAATGCTCATTGAGTTGTTAGGAAAAAATGCTTTGAGCAATTCAGGTTTTTCTCCTGTGAACATAGTCTTTTATTCAAATGCACTGTACATAATCAATTTTTTGAAAGAGCTGTAGGCTAATTTCATATCCAAATCACAAATAGGGCCATTCTGCCACTGCACTGAGTTACCAGACAATCAGTTCTGGAGCTGATACATCCTTCAGAATAGTGAAGCTGCTTGGTGTACGATGCTACAGCAGTACAAAACTTTGCCAGTTTTCAGTCAGTCCGTCCTCCAATAACCTAAGCAGAGCTCTACTGCTAGATGCATAGGTTTTCTGTGAGCAATTCTTATTGACTGAATAAGGAAACAGCAACTTGAGATGCGTCAGAAATTAGCTGCTCGAGAAAGGTTTAAAATAATGTTGTACAGGAAGAAGAGAACAAGTAGGACAGTAACGGACTGGATGCAACAAGATGGTATGAAATGATCATATGATCAATTTGTTTGAAGGATTCTAGTAAATACATCATTCTAGGTAGGTTTAAGGAGGTAAGGATGTATCCAATTGCATCCAAGTGTTCTCCCCCCAAATTAATACTGTTACTGCACAAGTTGTGATCAATAAAACTGTGATTACAGACTTAGCAACCAGCATGAGGGTGCCTATGCACTGCAGCCCAAAAGATACCAGCATTTACTTCACCCATGTAAACTGAGACTACACTTGCATACAACGGGCAGAGAATAATCACCACTTTTGTTAATACTCTTTCAAGAAGTAACATCTTCAGTGAATCTGGAATGAATGGGATGTATAAAACTAGGAATTCTATTCTAGACAGCTCTAATTCATGTAAAAATTAAAATTTATTCATGCTTTTAGCTGGTGAATAATGAACGTCAGAGCCTTCGACAGCTCTGTCTGAGGACATAATTTGCTGCAGCCCTGTATTGGAACAACAGCACAGGCTCACACAACATCCAGCCATGCATTTCAACCACTGTTTCTGTTAACAGTACTGCAATATGTAAGATATTTTGGGGGCAATATATTAAAGTATTTGGTGTTTTAATATTGTTTACTATGTCTGCATAGCTTGGAGTCTGTTTGAATACACAGAGAGTAAGAGCATTTGCATTGAGATACTCTTCCTCACAGCACATGGAAATGACCTTTTTAAAGGCAAAGATGTCACCTAGGCAGTTCTGGGGGGTTTAATACCATCCCTTAAACAAAGCATCTATTTCTGATGATATCTACTGCTCGTTTTATATCTACAAGGGTTCTCCAACTGAATCCTATTGAAGCTGAAGCATAATACACAAGATTCTACTGGGTCAGGGGGATTGGACTAGATGATCTTTCGAGGTCCCTTCCAGTTCCTAATGATTCTATGATTCTCTGCTGATGAATGGAAATATTTTTATTGGAAGGCACATTATTTATTCCTTATGTACCAGGACACCAAGAGTTACAGCTGCATGAGCTGTGAAAATTTGTCATTTTCATTTAAGCCAAACAAATGTTCTGTGCATCCATTACAACTCTGTGTAACTAGATAATCAGAACACCTTGACCAGCTGTAGTTTCCCAGTATGTATTACTTTTTCACTGAAACACAACTTTAATTACTGTTACCACCTGTTTATATTTAGCATTTGTTCAAATGAACACTTCCTTGTACAGACACAAACTGTGTTCTCACAAAATGCTGAAACGTCACCTTTCAAAGCAGACTTCACTGCTAAAGAGAACAAATATCATGGTCATCTTCTAGATTAATTTTTAAATTAGAGCAGCAGTCAAATATACACCAGTATATTTTTTTAAATGTTGAAAACAACAGAGCTATAAATTGGGGAGAGTAATTTGTCACAGCCTTATGTGGCCAGATATCAGTCCAAATTTTAAAAATTACATTTGGATTGACCTACACAAGGCTTTTTCCAGTTATAATAGAAAAACCATACAATATTATTTGCATCACTCAAGGAGAGATAAAGACAACCTGGAACGACACCTGTAAATCAGCTGCACAATGCAAATTAACTGGACACAGCAGAGCCCTCACAAGCCTTCTTGCAAGGATAGGCAGAATAAGATTGTATTGTCTAAGGATTTGGGGGAATTGCATACTCTATACCTTTTTTCTTAAAAACCAGCTAATATAATCCCATTTCAGTAGTTTCTTCTAAACACTCCAAGAAGCACACACAGCTACAATCAAGTTTTCACAGTCAATTGTTTAGAAAACAACATCTAATGTCATGCAATCTGTATTATTGCTAAGTCACACTCGATTCAGCACAAAGTTCATAAAATCTGAACACACCATCCATCTGCACTGTAAAAGCTAACTAGCACTAAATGTAAATAAAAACGTGCATATATATGTTAAAAAATACATGAACATAGCTGCATGGACATCACAGTGTACATAAGCAATGAATGACAGAATCCAGTTTCAACAAATAATTTAAAATGACAAAAATCATGGTGTTTGTGCTAGCACCTAATTTCACTAAAGCATCCCCTTGAGGTCACAAAGAGTTTTAACTATCAAAAGTAGGTAAATTAATACCTGTTGACTTTTCACGGACATTTTCTAAAACATTTTCTTGTGATGCATTGCCATCAACAATAAAATCAGTCTTGGGACAGACTATTTTAACTTTATTTTATTTTTAAATGAGGTTTCAATTCCCTGGGGCAATTATGAAACTTGAAATGTCATTCTCTTCAGAACTGCAGAAGAGTTACACCAGCAAGCTAAGGCTAAAGCATGATAAAAAGAAACTGCTTCAAAGACCTGTTTTATAATACTGCTGCCTCCTGTCATGTTATATTCTGAGTTGCATTAATGTCTGTGAAAGGACAATGAGAGAAATCAAAAAGGAAAGAAATCTGTCTAACTTAGCATTTCAAGGGCTCACAGGAAAGCGCTTGCTGTTGTCCTGCTGCAATTTATCATTCTGCGTGGGGATGTGCCTTTGAAATGCAGTAGCTACTGCTAACAGAATCACCAGTAATTGCCATTTAAGTGAACACTGCAAGGTGGCAGAGAGAAGACCTAGTCTTCAGTTGGACGTCACACAATGGTGCTGGAAATTTTTCTTCACGTTACTATTCTGAACATTCTCTTCATTTTAACATTTCACATTAACAAAAACACCGTCTAGCAGAGACACTGAAAAGGCACAGAGAGAACTATCTTCAGCTCAACACACCCATAGACAAGAGATCTGGAGAAATCTACTTCTGTGGAAGAGCAGTGTAGAGCACAATCACAAAGGCAGGTACAAGGACAGCCTTGTCACCTCTGTCCATGCTTTTGCTGGTCAACTCCAAAGTGTGACTCTAAATTTGAACCATTAAATGAAATGCAAAGCAAATATTTTAGGCACAGCTGAACAAGTTACTATCAAAATTCACACGTTTAGGAATACCATAAATCAACCCCCCCAACAAAGCCTTATTGTACTGGTTAAAACATCCATGTCCCTTTTGCTCATTGCTCACATGTGACAGATTATCTAGAATTTTTTTTAATGAGGTCTGTGGAACAGATAGGACTTGGTGTGTTTCCAGTGTGTGATTTGGAATTTGCAGCCGTGGCCACGGACATCGAGATCTGAACCTACTAGGACTGCACTGGGAAGCACGGCCTCAAGTTCGAAATACCCTTTCCGGCAAAGCGTTAGGAGTATTTATACGACTGACCATCTTATTTGAAGATGCTTTGCTGCCCTGGTGCTCCAAGGATGAGCGTAAGGAAGCACCACAACATCCCAAAAACAAACAAGTCACAACTCAAACTAACCACTGCTCCCTCGCACTGGAAATTCCTCTGTTGTCTAAACACACCACAACGCAGAGCAGAGTGAGAAATAAAAGCTGTATTTTTCCTCCACATTTCTGGTCTCACTTAGCCTCTAGTCTTCCAGTGGGAAGGGACTGCTTGATCCAAAGCAATCACACAAATGCAGGTTTTGCTGCCCTGGAACGTAGCTGCTTCATGCAGAGATTTGCAATTGAAAATTAATCTTTGATGTGCTATGGTCTGTCTTTAAGATGAAGCAGCTTAAGATCAGGATAGTAGATACATCTGTCCTGATTGAGTATTTCTGTCTTGGGGAGTTAACGATGTCCCTGGATATCTGCAGTTGTTTGCAGCAATCCTATACTGCTCCTAAACATGAGCGATTAATATCTGCTTTATTCTACCTTTCTGTATCTTGTCTATTACTCTCTGTCTCGTACTCTGAATCATCAGAAAGAGAAGGAAAAACATCAGGAACCTGATTCCACTTTACTGCTAAATCTTCAAAAACTAAATTCTACTGTATTTAAGCAGAAAAACATGATGCAGCTGGAGGCAAGGCAGTTTCTCTGGATCACATAAAAACTGCCATTTGTTTCTATACCTGGCTTTGGTACCCATTAATGCTATTCAGACTTAAGTATAAGAAATATTTTAAGATTTCTGTCTTGTCTATTTTTAAAAATCCATACTGTAACAGTAAATATAGGTAGACTTATTTTAAATAATTACTCTTAAAATCCCAGGCAGTTGTAGAGAGCAATAGGGCCCCCTCAGCTTCTTTTTCTTCAGAGTGAACAGCCCCGGCTCCCTCAGCTACTCCTCCTAAGACCTGTTACCCAGTCTCTTCGCCAACTATTTATTGGACCCACTGCAGCACCTCCATGTCTTTCTTGCATTGAGATGTCTAAAACTTAGGAACACAGTACTCAAGGCATGGCCTGCCATAAACAAGACATTTCGATAGATATATCCAGAGTCACTCCAAAACTTCATCAATACGTATTTAGATTTCTCTAAATCAAGAGTCCTCAAACTTTTTAACCAGGGGGCCGGTTCACTGTCCCCAGACAGTGTCACGGGCCAGGCTACAGTTTGTGCTGCGTGGCTTGTCCTGCCTGGGAGAGGGACAGACGGAAGAGCCTCACGGCGTCGGCGGCAGGGGGTAAATACCAGTGGGCAGATTGGACACCCTGGGGGGCCGTATTCAGCCCGCAGGCCGGGGGGTTTGAGGACCCCTGCTCCAATTACTTCTCTCCACATCTCTACTTGAGATACACTAGCGTTCTCAAACCTGAGATAAAAGAACTGAAAGATTATATTCACAGCAACAGAGATGCAATCCTGATGGATGTGAAGATAAAGATTTACATTCTCTTTCTGGGGTGCATAGTATTTCTTCCTCCGTTGAAATTACCTGTAGAGGGAAGCAGCCATTCTATAGTGAAAGCTACTCCAGATAATTAATGGGGTGTTTGCACGACTGACTAGTGAATAGGCTTTCAGTCATTCTGAGTTATTCACGTTGGGAATAACAATAGAACTCATCCCTAGATGCTCTAGTATTAAAAAAGTACGATGTAGAAGAGATGCCACTCTCACATCAACATGACAGAAAGGAAATAGATTACTATGTTTTACTTCATTAGGCTATGACACCTCTAATTTTTTTTGAAAAATCACTACACGAATGTCCTATCTAAAAAAAATACAAAGAATATTCTTCAAATGAAAGATTTGGAAGGGCAGAAATGAAGCAGCCAGAGCAATACACATCATCTTACAAGACATCACATTTTTCACATTGAACACCTGAGTTTTGAGAGAAGATTGGGAATTAGAACGTGTCAATCCAAAATTGTCACTCTGTTCTGTGTGGGAGACAAAAGTAGAAGTTACTTGGAGAGGCTGATGGTTCACCACAAAAAGTGGGAAATGTCAAGTAAGACAACTTTCAAGTTTGCTAAAACTACCCACAACAACCGCCCAATTTTATGCGGTTTCACTGCTTCCCATGAAGTCCAAAAAAATAGCAAGTACAGTGCAACAAAAGCCTGTTCAATGGTGTCTTTTTTCCACAGACAAACTGTCCAGAGAAATTCTGATACTGTAAGAAATGCAGTTTGAAAGCAGGCATGTTATCGGCAGCACCCAAACTGCTTCACCTTTCAGGTGTGCACATTTCCCAGAAGCAGAACTGGAGATGACCGTAGATCTGGACAACACGTTTGATTACACCATCAGACAAAAAACATTGCCAGCTGCTAGCTACATGTTTCTGTAGGGCTTGCACAAGGTAGCTGAAGGTGAACTGGTTAGACTTCCATAGCCCCTGCAGTGCTGTATCTTTGAGGTTGTTTTAACCCCTGTAGAACTACTATGACCATCTCCTCACAGGCACGTATTTTATTAAAAATAGCTCCTTGCCAATACAACACAAATAAAACTGGGTATTGCCCAGCATTATACTTAAGTACAAAATTAACACGGAAAACAGGATCGATTATCTCCGTGATTGCCCCACCCCTTGTCATCATCAGCTGTAGCAACAATGAGTTCTTTCTGCTCTTATTTCCTCTCAGAACACTTTCATCTCAGCTGGAAGAATTTATGCCAGGATGACAGTCTGGACTGACTCCATTACAGAAGCAGTAAACTGTAATTGAAGTTTCAGGTGAACACTTCTACTCTGCTTCAGCACAGAGCCAACCAGGTCAGACAGAATCATGAATAATAAAGGGGGGAAGAAAGGAAAACTATTCTTGAATGCGGTTTCTAAACTGTCATCTACAACATTAATAGTGCTTGACATGACAAAAGTTAGAATTTCAGTTACGTTTCTCATATGAGAACGTGCAACAAGATACTAGTTCACACAAGCAGAACCAAGGTTGATGAGCAGGCAGGAACAACATTGCAGTGTGCTCAGGTAATGTAAAGTTGTCTATGCAGCTATTAGCACATCATATTCCTGTTATTCTTTGGAGCTTTTATCTACTTTCATTCCATCTTTGCTTTTATATAAAATCTATTAAATCACTGCCTGCATCTCTGTTTTCATGAGAAGGTTTAAAAGAACGGTGGCTCACAAACCAACAGCTCTAGCTAACAGCCTAGCAGTCACAGACTAACAACATATGCTTGTAACTCTACGCTGAAAATCTGCAGCTAAGTGAAACGTGGGAATGTTACTAGGAAAAACTTGTATAGAATCATTCAGGTTGAAAAGGGCCTTTAAGTTCGAGTCCCACCATTAACCCAGCTCTGCCAAGCCCATGGCTAAACCCTGTCCCTGTGCTCCAGATCTATGTGTCTTTTAAATACCTTCTGGGATGGCAATTCAACCCTCATCCCAGGCAGCTTGTTCAAAGGCCTGACTCTTTCTCTACAGTTTTACCTGACATCCTACCTAAACTTCCTCTGGCTCAACCAGAGGCCAGAGGTTACTCTTTCGCTTGCCTACAGCATACTCTCATTGCACTTTCTACATAAACATATGATACATCTATTGACCCAGCAGGCAGTAAAAACCTTTCCTCATTGTTGAAAGCAGAATCAATGGACTTTCCTGTCTGGTGCCTCTTTGCAGGTATGCTCTGTGTGATTACAAATCATCCATTTGGCAATTACACAGAATCACAGAACATCGGGGATTGGAAGGGGCCTCGAAAGACCATCCAGTCCAATCCTCCTGCCAGAGCAGGATCACCTAGATCAAGTCGCACAGGAACAGGCAGGTTTTAAAAAATAAATCATACCTCCACAAGCACCCTAATAAAGATATTAATTGCAGTGCAAACTAGGTAACAAGAACTAGACTAGCCGTAATTTCAGATCAATTTCTCTTTATTTTACAACGCTCTTAAATTCAGTCAGATCTGTTATGTGCTACTGCCTCCTAAACACCACCTTTCTGCACGTTTCACACAATCTTAGTTAACAACCTGTTACAGCATCAGGTCCATGAAGGAAAAGCCACAATAATGGATCACCATTACACCCTCAGCTGGTTCAGGTACTTTATCTGACGCAACAATCACTGAGTGGAGAATCTGGACTGCGCTGAGAGTCTTATCTACAATACAGAGCTGATGCATCCTGTACTTTTGTACAGCAAAAAAACACAATCAGAGTGAGAGTCACATTTACAGAAGGTGACTGATACCACACGCATGTTACGGGTAGCAAAATCACACTGCAGAAACACAGTGATGCTATAACTGGTGAATGACCTATCTACCATGGTTAGTGAACAATCTACTAATAAGACCTAAATTACTTATGTTAAATGAGAACTACAACATTTAATAGGTAGTTTTGTTTTATTTACTAATATTTTAATGATAGATTCTATAAAATACAACACCGTGAATAACTGAAACCTTTCTAATATTTTCTCCATAAAAATTGAGCTTCTATGCATGGTTTATTGGAGAAGCAGAAAGGATGGGCAACAAAGAGTTAATCATCTTCCAGCAGTTGCTAGGTAACATTCTGCAATCCCTGTATCTCCATCCCAGGGTGTTAAGGTGTTCAAAGCCCACCAAAAATCACTATTGCTTCATCTAAAATTTCATTGCTTGGGCAGATGTCCCTTTTCCCAACACGCCCCAGCATCCAGAATTGATGCCTGAAAAGGTATCCTGAAGCAAAACAGACCTAAAAACTTGTTGATTTAATCTTTCTTAAAACCCTGATGGATTTTCTCCTTTCTTTAGAACTCCAACCCATAGCCTTGTCTTGTTAGCTTTACGGCAGTGGCAACAGTCCCCAAAGCTCCTGCAAGACATGGCCCCATAATGCACAACACAAACAACCTCTGGATGCCACCTGCTGAACTGCTGTTTCCCCTGTGCTCTGCATTGAGTCTTAATTCCCAGCTATCACCCTCAGCTAGCTCATAACCTAGAGAAAACCCTATTGCAGTTGTATATGTCTGAATTTATTGGGTTTTGTGAAATCACTTCCAATCCAATTTGAGAGTAGGTTTCTTTTCTGTGAGTATTGTGTGTTGGTTGGTTTGGTTTTTTATAAAGAAAAATCACCAGAGCTAAAAAAAAATATCCCAGACCAGAATGAACTCAAAGCACAGAAAACCAATGCCTTACAAGAAAAAAAAGAAGGGAGGTATGAAATACTTCTGAGCTGTATTTCAAAGGAATGTGACCAATCTTGTCACTACACAAGTTTTCCACACCAAAATCTCAGCTGCTGTACTTCACAGGTCCTTGTCTATTAGGTGGACTTTCACCTCTAACAAAAGGTCTCCAGCAGACCAACTGTGTTTCGTAAGGTGACGTCTCTCCCATAGCAGACTAAATTCCACCACTTACACTTGCATACTCTGTCTTGCGTTTGAATTGCAGGTACTGCAGGAGTAGATAATTGTGCAGAGGGGAAAGCCAGAGTCCTGCAACACGCACGTCATTAGCTTACATTTTCACCTGGAGCATGTCCAAAGAAGGGCAACTAAACTAGTGATGGGTCTGGAGAGCAAGTCTTATGAGGAGTAGCCAAGGTAACAGGGGTTGCTTAGCCTGGAGAAAGAGAGGTTGAGGGAAGACCTTATTGCTCTTTATGACTACCTTAAAGGAGGCAGTCAGTCTCTTCTCCAAAGAGCAAGGACAAGAGGCAACGGAAGAGGAGGTTTGGATTAAACATTAGGAAAAGTTTCCCCACAGAAGGAGTGGTCAGGTTTTGGAAGAGGCTGTCCAGGGAGGTAGTGGAGTCGCCGTCCATACATACAGATGTGGCACTAGGGAATATGGTTTAGCGGGCATAGTGGTGTTGGCTTGACAGTTGGACTTGATGATGTGGGAGATCTAGTCTAACCTTAATGATTCTATGATCCTATGAACCTGTAAGACACAATCATCAGCCCATATAAAACTAAACCAAGTCATTATTTCTGTCCTACAGTGACGTTTCTCTAGTGGAATCAAGTTTGGTAAAACCACATTTGTGTTAGTCGAGAGCTCTGTGCAAAAGCCATAGAAGGGAAACATGCAACTCCTGAAGAACTCATATGTTTTGGGTTGAGTTTAACTTGTAGAAGAAAGAAAAACATTAGATACAGGCTGGCTACAGAGATTGCTGATAAGGCATTTGAAAGTTTTGTACTACTTTCCTTACTTCTCTATTATGAAATGTTCAAATATTTTTGATTCCATTAAATACTGGCAAGTTAACTACAAGTCTTTTTAAAAGTGTCCAATTATTGAAAAATAATGTTTCCATATATGAAATTATAAGTAAGGAAGAACTGAAATAAAATGGATCATGGTTATCGTATAGAGTCTGATGAAGAAACAGCCATCGTGTTTCAGACTTTCCCCTTCCTTTATCAAGTCATTGGGCCTTACTGCTTTAAGCCCTGTATTGCTACCAGATGCTGGCTGAAGGCAATAGTTCCACATGTTTTAATTAAACTATTTTTTAATTCCCACTCTGAGGGCATAAAGCTTGAGAAACAAAATTATTACTGACTGGTACAGAAGTTAAATCAATACTGTCAGATACTTTCACAATGCCGGTTTGCAATCCAAATGGAATACTTATTATGCATCACACAGCAAACAAAACAGATAGTACATTACTCTCAGGATACAATAGCAATGACACTAATTACTGGTCCTCTTGCCTGAGAAATGGCTTGGGGGTTTTCTGGTGCTCATGTGTGCTAAGTGAATCGTTTTCTCATGTCTTCATAATACTTGGATTTACTCATAACTCCTAAAAAACCTTAAATTTTGAAATGTATGCTCAGATATGAGCCATGGGGTTTGGGTTTGTTATTTGGGTTGGTTTTTTACCAGTTTTTAAATTACATTCAGAGTTGTCTTTGTACACAAAGTGGGCAGGTGCCTGGGCCTACAGACTGCTGAGGGCAGCAAAGTGAGTACAGCCCAGCAGTCTACTCTCTCTGTGCCAGAGCGCTGGGCTGAAGGGACATGGGGTGCTGTGGAGGAGCTCAGTGCGTATCTGAAAGCATGTCATACAAGAGCTGCAAGCCTGAACTTCCAGTTCCCTCCATCTATCCCCTCTCCCCATTGCCCTTTCTTTCCTCTGTAGCAGCCTAGGTCTCAACTCCCTGCCCCAGAAGTGTAAACTCCTGCATCTCCAGCACCAGTGAACAACTGAGAGATCATCCTAGGTAAGTCTACATCTTATGTTGTTCAAAACGGAGCACATAAACCTTTATTAAATTTTATCTCCTGAAGCCACAACCAGATCTACCTACCTTAAAGGTGGCTGAGGTGTAACCAAAATCCTCAGCACAACAGGTAAGTCACATGTGGCAGCACAGATATTGCCTCATATTAAATTTTAGAGGGTTATAAACTGCTGCAAGCTTCTCAAAGGAGGAGTAAAACAATAAAATACAGAAATTGGAGTGAACCTTCCCTGCTGTTGTTCACACACCTTCACAATGACAGCTGGCTCTCAGCTCAGAGGGGAAAAAAAATAAATCCCTAGTTCTCTCTTCTGAAGGCACTCAGTAGAGAGGACTGTCCATATGCTTGATAAAATATGGCCTGTTTTAGAAAGCAGAGAAAAACCTGGTGCACTACCTCAGTGTCTCAGAGGCAGCAGCAGCAGCTTACAGCTGCTCGCATCTCTCACCAGGAATCAGTTGTGTGGATGTCAGTCACTTCATTCTCCCACATTTATATCCTCAAGAACCAACCAGATCTGAAGGTGGGTTCTAGCCATTCCCAAGAGGAAAATGGTTTTTCAGTTACTCCAAGCCAAAAGCAAATCTGTGTTTTTCGTTTTAATCTGCTGCTCTTCAGCGATTTCAGGACTCATTTCGACTCCTATGGCTAAAATACAGGTAACTAATATTTGTAATAAAACATGATGGTAGATGCCCCATCCCTGGAAGCATTCCATGAACATAAATGCAGATGAAAAACAAGTAGGTTACAGTTTGAAATGACAGACCCAAAGATCGCCACAGTTTTGAGTTATAAGGTTGGGGTTTTTTCCCCCTATAACTCTTTGGGAACCATGCTCTATTGTTTCAGCCATTCTAAAAATAGATAATGATAGCCATTGACCTAAAGTGCTTGCGACTCAGAGAACAAACTTGAAAGGTAGACAGCAGGACACAGACCATCCTTAGATTAATTTAGCTACTCTTTTCTCCAAGTATTATATTAGAATGCATTTTACAATTATATTAGAATCCCATTTTAGGGAGTCCTGCAAGAATAAAGAGACGTGTCTTCAGAATTAATACTGCAGCTGCAATTATTTTCTCCCGAGAACAAGACAAAGAATCACATTCAGTTTAATATTTTGTTGCACAAATTTAACGTAGGTACGTGTAGATGCATACTTATGCACAGGTGTAAATCAGTATTTTCAAGTCTCAATAGCTATTTACCAGCCTGATCATCACTAGTTGCTAATGTGCACATTAGCACACGTTAGCACATCCACATCAGGAAGCAACTGTACACGGGGAAATATAAGAACCTGAGAATTACAAGGTCAGGTGACAGGCTGCAGTACATCAATTAACTTAGAAACAGCACTGGCAACGTAATCCAACTTCTTGGCTATACCTGCATTCCCTTTGCAACACAACTTTCCAAGCAGACTTCAAAGTGCTCTGTGGAACAGGGTGATATCAAGACATTTCTGTAGATGTTAAAGATTTTTTAAAAATACTGAAATCCACATGGGAGTAGATTTGGGGTTTTCCCATCATTTCATGACATATCAGTTAAGTCACTAAATCACTGCTCACACAGGTTGAAATACCTACTTGCATGCATCTAAAGTCCCTGAACTAGTCCCAATACTACCAATAGTTAAATGCCTAAAATTTGAGTTTGCCCTATTTAAACCAATGAGGACTATTCAGTTAATATTACACACATCATTAATGGTTTCTCTGGATCATGACTTTCTGGAGAAAATTAATATGAAGTGACTGCCACATATATCAACAGAAAGTTGATCAAAACCCAATAATTCTACCATGGAAAGTTTAAGGCTTTTCACATGCTTTCATTCTGAATCAGGAAAAAAAGATATAGACACTTTTATCGTAATTCCAGAAAAAGAAATAAATTAGATACTGATAGAAACTTCACAGACTATCCAGCTTGGACTACATTTAAGCAGAAAAATACCTACTGTATTGAGAGCAAAGACTTGAACCTTGCAATATAGATATGTAGATAACTTCATTAAAAACATCATGGACCTGAGATTTGATTGAATGTTTCATTAACAGGAGAAAACAGCAGCAATTGACACTTCTGAAATAATCTTTTAAAAGAATCATTACTTTCTTTTAGTTGACTGGCTGCACTTGGTTGGTACTTTGTTCCTTTGTGAAACCAGCATGAAAGTAGTAACCCCCTACATAGTAAGAGGTTTGAATCACTGACTGCCAGCCTGGTGACAGTGACCTGCAGTCCCACCTGTCATAAGTCCTGACAGTAAGCCTCTATAAATCACTTCAGTGTATTCTTGCTACAGGAATTACCATCAGTATACAATCCCCATTTATGAAAAAGTCATACTGCTTTAGTGACAGTAGTTAAAGTTTACTTATTTCAACTGAGAACACCTACATTCTGAAATTATAGAGGAGAAAAAGTAGAAAGGAGTAGAACTACAGTTAGGCTTTTCTCCAGAGAAAGGCAGAATCATTTCCTAATCTCTAAATACGAAAAGTTTAGAATAGTTTTGGTACTTAGTTTTGCTTTTTAAACCCACTAATGACCTCTTAGAACTTAACTGATATTAGTTCCATAAATCAGATGTATCATGTAGTTAAGTGCAAAAGCATTTCACAAATCCCTCAAGTTATTTTTCCAGTAATGTTTAAAGAAATGTAGTTTATTTTTATGAACTTAACATCCAGTTGATATAAATGCATTCTTTTATTGCTCTCCATATGTTATTTAATGTTTTAATTCTTATGTACCATAGTTTCTGCAAAGATAAATCTTCGGCAGAGACCTGAAAAGTTACTAATAGTACTAATTTTAGCAAATGGATGACAAATTCAAGTGATGGCTACTTCTGTCTTCCTGAGATTTACCTAGAAAGATCCTGCTCTGGCAGGGGGATTGGACTAGTTGATCTTTCAAGGTCCTTTCCAATCCCTAATGTTCCGTGATTCTGTGTTCCAGAGTCCTTTGAACTCTGCTCAGTTTCTGAATGCATGGAAAATACATATTGGGATAACGGTACCCAATACACTTCACCAAAACAATCTGGAAACTTTTCGGCTCTGGCACTCCTTTAGTTCTGAGCACAAACATGTTCCAAAGGTTACAGCTTTGGGAGAAGTAGTAAAAGTAGAAGAGCAGATTGTTCTCAGCATATCGCTCTTGAAGGAGCCATCAAAACTATGATATTCCTTGACCTAGCGGCATCCTTCTTCAAACCTAGACTTGAAGTCAAAATGAAGCTGTGAGTGTAGGATATTTCAAGGCTGAAGGTTATTTGGACTCTCCTAGGTTATTCCTTCTTAAAGACCACAACAACAAAAAAAGTCAGTATGCAAAGCCCAGATAAGTTATTGAAAAGGGACTGTGCTTTATTTATGCTATTTATACCTTCACAGTTTCTAAATACTCCCTGGAGGAGACCCCCAAGGGCAGCTATTCATCACCAAGTCCCTGGCAGCACGGCTCTTTCACAAAGAATATTTACAGCTGCACTAATCCATAGACTACATTAAGAAACTGTAATCTGGTAATGATTAGCTCCCTTTTTCCTCTGGATCTCCATGGCTAGATGCCACTTGGGCACCTATTTTAATCATCATTTCTGTCTGCAAAAGCCTCTGCATTCCTTGTGTTTTAATGGCACAATCCTACCTGGCACAACAAAGCACTAAGTCACTAACTTCACCACAACGTTTTTTTGCTTTTCCCCCTCCTAGGGTTTCTCCCACTGCCAGTCATGAGCAATTTCAGGTTTTTGCATGACTATCTCTGCTGTTGAAATTCAGAACAGTACGTGTGGTACAGTAGCCCTTCTCAAAACCCGCTTGAAGAAAAATGTTTGCCTTCACTCAATTTTTGCTGTAGGCTTCTTTAAATGACTTGCTAGATTGGTTGTTAACTTAAACTACCTCTAAAACCATACAAATCTAAGGAAAAAAAAAATCCCCTTCACACTGCTACATATTTCTGAGAAGCACCAAACAGCACCCGTGAAAAAGCAGTATCCTCCTCCTCCTCTCCAACAGTCCTGGTTAAAACACCTTCTGCTTTATTCTCAATGGTGCTGTAACTGCCTTCCTCAAAACTGCACTGTTTGCTTCTGCTTTTGTTTTCTAGAGTCTTATCTCTTATCACCTCAGCTGCAGCATTTACTTAACACCCATCGAGTTCTATTTAGAGAATAACAGTACACAAATCGGTATTTACTGAGCGTGAATGTTCTACAAGGTGCTCTGGAATTCTCTCATGCATTGACTTGACTGTCACTGGAAGTAGCATTTTGGTGTTAGCTTTTAATCGACATAAATATCCAGATCTTCCTTCCTGTCAGCAACATACAGCAGTGTTTTGTGGCAATAAACCAGTGCTACAAAAAGGGAAAACTGAAGAGAGTTTCACAAAAGAGCACTCTACTATCGACTCATCCTTAAATCGTTGATACATAAAGACAAGCCATGTAGCCAGGCTAATGCCAAGGACGAGCTGTTGTTCCAAACAAGAAATCTGAAGGGCTGCCAACAGAGACTCCGATGAACCAGTCTTACAAACTGAGCATAGAATCTCTTCAATAAAAAGCTTATGTTTGAGGACTTCTAAATTGGGGGAGAAGTGCCTATCTGTCTAGATCTGTCAGCATTTTTGTGGAGCATCAGTTTAAGAGATTCTTCACGGTTCTTAGCCCTGCAAAGAAGTTACAACCTAGAGGACAAAGCGGGAAAAGCATTGGGTCCATGGAATCACAGAACATTAGGGATTGGAAGGGACCTCCCAGAGGAGGATCACCTAGACCAAGTCACTCTGGAACACATCCAGGCAGGTCTTAAACATCCCCACTGAAGGGGACTCCACAATCTCCCTGGGCAGTCTGTTCCAGTGGTCCGTCACCCTCACTGTGAAGAAGTTCCTTCTCATATTGATGTGGAACCTCCTATGTTCCAGCTTACAATCATTGCCCCTCATCCTATCACTAGATGAGATTGAAAAGAGTCTGGCTCCATCCTCCTGACACCCACCTTTCACATATTTATAGACATTAATGAGGTCACCCCTCAGTCTCCTCTTCTCCAAGCTAAAGAGACTCAGCTTCCTCAACCTCTCCTCATAAGGGAGATGCTCTACTTCCTTCATCATCCTCATTGCTCTGCACTGAACTCCCTCCAGCAGCTCCACATCCCTCTTGAACTAAGGGGCTCAGAACTGGACACAATACTCCAGGTGTGGTCTCACTGGGGCAGAGCAGAGAGGAAGAACCTCTCTTGATCTGCTAACCACCCTCCTTCTGATCCACCCCAGGATGCTGTTGGCCCTCTTGGCCACAAGAGCACACTGCTGGCTCACGGTCATCCTGCTGTCCATCAGGACCCACAGATCCCTTTCCCCTACGCTGCTCTCCAACAGGCCAGTCCCCAGCCTATACTGGTACCTGGGGTTGTTCTTGCCCAGATGCAAGACTCTACACTTACCCTTGTTATACTTCATTAAATTTCTCCACCTCATTCAGCAGGGGGCCTACATTGCCTCTAGGTTTACTTTTACCTGCAATGTATTTGAAGAAGCCCTTTTTCTTGCCCTTCACCTCTCTTGCAAGGTTTAATTCTAAGGAGGCCTTTGCTTTTCTACTTGCATCCCTACATTCTATCACCAGAGCCTTATAATCACCCAAGTGGCCATCCCCTCCTTCCATGATGTATAGACTTTCTTCTTCAGTTTGCCCAGCAGCTCCCTATTTAACCATGCTGGTCTGCTGACTCCTTTCCTTGACCTCTTTCCTGTTGGAATGCTCTTTTCTTGTGCTTCAAGAAAGTAGTTTATGAATGTAAGCTACTTAAGATTCTTTTGACAGTTTAATGGACTATGCATTTGACATTCAAGTGCCAATCAATTTCTTTCATTTGAAAAATGTTATAGGTTATTTGCAAAAAATTACAAGAGCTTTCTGCTATCATTCAACAGAAACCAATTTATTTCATTAAACAAATCCACGTTTCCACCTCGGTTTTACCCTGAAAATTTAACTAAGCACATTACCTTTCATTTTATTAGGATCCTTTCATAAAGATCTCTTGACTTAAACAGGCATAGATGTTTGGAATATCTGGAACCAGGCCACTCAAAACAATGCAATGGCCTTCATAGACCACACAGATCAGTGTGGTCTATCATACAATTTCACTGTGCACCTACCTCATGATTGTGTGGAACAAACCCCCTTTCCACCACCTTTAACAACTATAGCAATATTACAATCACAATGAAGGGTCCACTTACATTTGAAAAGAAATGGTAAAAAAATATTTACATATTCATGCACAAAAGTCACAGTAAAACACTTCAGAGTAAAGACTTCAAGTTCTACGTACCTGATTGCTAACCACTGCGTAACAGACTAGTACAAATACTGACGATGTCTGGCACAAACATGTTGGCAGTAGATCTTTATAGTTGTTGCCAATCTTGACAGATGTTGCTGCATATTCTGTATTATGAGCAAAATTAATATATTGTATGATAAAAGTGTCCTTGCCAATAGCAGGGGTTGGAACTAGATGACCTCTGAGGTCCTTCCAACATAAACCATTCTGTGTCTTCAACACATTTCCTATAGTGAGGAGCCCAGGACTGAACACAGCATTCGAGGTGAGGCCTCACTAGGGAGCGATGGCTTCCCTTCTGTTGACCACACTGTTCCTGACACAAACCAGTATCCTGTTGGCCTTCTTGGCCACCTTGGCATAATGCTGGCTCACATTAAGCCCACTGTCTACCAGCACACCCCCAGGTCCTTTTCTGCTGGGCAGCTTTCAAGCCGCTCATCCCCGAGCCTGAAGTGTTACCTGGGTTGTGACCAAAAAGTAGGACTCTGTACTTGGCCTTATTGTACCTCATACAATTTGCCTTGGCCCATCAATCCAACTTCTCCAAGTCCCTCTGTAGCACCTTCCTGCCCTCAACATTCCCACACAATTTGGTGTCATCTGTAAATTTACTGAGGGGGCTCTCAATCCCCACATCAAGGTCATCAGCAAAGACTCCAAATAAGACTGGCCCCAAAGGGATCCCTTGCTGTATATCAGCTATTACACTAAAACAAACATGACTTCTTTACTGTTTGAAGTTACTGCAGTTGGGGGCACTGGTTTTGGGGTTTAGGTTTTTTTGCTGGGTTTGGTGGTGAGTGCAGGGTTTGCTTTTTGTTTGGTTTTGAGGCTAAGTAGGTATTAATGACTTCCCTTTAACAAAAGCAGTAGATTACCCTCCAAATCTAAGACTTACAAATGACTTACATATAAAATTCTTGCAGATTATGTCCATGCTTTTTAAACAAATATCCTTAAACTCCTTAGAATTACATCTGCAGACATAAATAGCTATCTCGCTTAGGAGGACAGTAACTTCAGGACAATTAAATGACAGCAGAACTATGGAATGAGACCTACTAAAACATTTTCTTCTTCCCAGATTGTAATCAATCCAACTACCTACTGGGAACCAATTTCTACAAGTGTTTCCAAACAGAAAATGCAGAATAAGACAATGATTTTGCATTTTTCATTAAGATTCACCACTATAATGATTTTTAAATGCTATATTACTTGTCATCATACTTAGACCAGAATATCTAACTATGGTTGTTATTTAAACTACATACATCATATAACATGAGTATCTGGGTAGTGCTATTGTTTCACTTCAGCATTCCAAACACAGAGTTTTGGTGGCTGTGGGTATTTGTTGAGGACTGGAAAGACTGTTACTTGTCAGAACAAGGATGACTTTTTCTTTTTCATTAAATATTTCTGGAGACTAGTAAACTGTTAGCACATTATACTCAAAAAAATTATTAGATTGGATCAAGGTAAACAAATAAAATCAGCAACAGAGGAGATTAGGTGTAGTTATTGATCAACAGCAGCATTACCTAAAACTCTTCCTTTGGTCACCCAGATTGAAGAGTTAAAAATGATGCACAATATTTAGTACACTTTGCAAATAGGCAGGATAATTCTGGAGCATGAGCTTTTCAAAATGCGTCAACAGCGCTGATCTGTAAGACCCATCTATTCAGACAAGAAGAGCTGACAAGTGATGGTCAAGGTCTACACTTCCAAAGAATAAAACACTTTGAGAAGCCAACATTGAAAGCACAGGCATTTCAGGGATCTATTTTGGCCTAGTGTGGCTGTGCATGTCATTTGACTATTGGAACCAGAGCTCTAAGGCTCTAAGCTAGCACAGCATCTATTGATGCTATTTTATCAGAAAAGAACTACGTTTGAGATACAAGGACACTTTGTACTGGTAAATGGGAAACAATTGAGTGGCATGTGTCAAAACCAAGGACAAACATTCCTGTTACAGATGCTACGGCTGCATCAATGAAGCAGAAGCTTCCTTACCAGACTTAGAATAAAGTACTCCTCCCAAGTAACTTGCCAAATCTTTACAGCATTCCTCAAGACTCATTCAACTTTTATTCCCATACACAGCTAAATAGATATAATTAATAACAGCCAAAAAGACTAGTCTTCATTAGGTCTAATTTATGGTATATCACATCTATGGGGTTTAAGATGTCTCTGTACTAAGATTCAGATTCAAGGTTATAGGTTGATTCTTAAGGAGTGGAGCCAAAGCAACAAGAATTCTAGAGATCTGAGATTTGACATTGCCAGATGTTGTCACAAAGCAAGTGCATGCATTCACTGCATCTTACAGCAGAGCAAAACACTGCATGAAGTAAACCTTTCAAATGTAATTTCAGGCTCGTTATCAGCTGCCTTTGTTCTGCTGATACTGTTATCTTTTGAGTCTACTGATAACCGCTTCTGACTTGAATAGGCAGCATAAATTCTGATCAATTCCAGTTCTGACACATTCTGATTGGAAAAAGTCTGAAACAATCTTCCTAACAGAATAAAATTAAGTGAACACAATTTCTAAGTTGGGAAGAAATTACTTAGATTGGAAGTTGTAGAAATGCTCTACTACATCATAAAAGACATGAATTAATAAATAGAACAGATATACAGGCTGCAAGGTTTTTATCATGAGTTTAAAAGATAGTGCAAGTGTACTTGAAGTTCAAAGAAAGTGAAAGCATAACTGTGAGGTAGGAAATAAATCTAATTCTTTATTTAAAAACGCATTTCTGTATTTCTCCTCTTGATTGTTATCTGCTTGAAGGAACTTGCATTAAAGTTTAGTGTATGAAAAATACAAGCCCTGGGTTGCCAGTGGTCACTGACATTAATTCCAGTCACAGAAACCAAGTCACAAAACAGTACAGACAACATAATTAGAGTGTGATACTGTTATTGTTCAACTCAATAAGATCCCAATACACTTCAAGGTCTTAAGTGATGCCTAAAGTTGCAGATGGGAAGAAATAGTAACAGTAATAATTATATCAACTTCAGTGACATCAAAGCAGGATTTTGCTAGATTAGATGAGACTTAAGTTCGATGCCTGAGAAGCACTCAAGACCACAAACGTCAACCTACCCTTCGTGTACATTGCAGCACAGGTTTTCATACTGTAATTATCTGCACGAGATTACCTCTGATTCTGGTATGCTTATCTACACTTCATTAGTATCTCTGCAACTGAAAACAGCCTTAAAAGGGAAACAAACAAAACACTACATGTGTGGAATGTGAAATGCTTCGTGTTTTGCTTTCTCACTCATGTAAGCAGGGAAATGAGCCAGGTATTTTAGAAACAGTCTGTCTGCTGCAGAAGAGTAGCTGATTCCAGTAACCTTAGACAACATGCAAAACAGAGACAAGAAAAGCAGGAGGCACAAATGCTTGTGCCTATTTCACTGAAAAGTACACAAGTTCTACCTAAACACACACTTTATTAACTGAAGCTTGACCAGCATCGGGTCTTTTTTTTTTAGCGTCATTGCTAAACTGTTGATGCATATTTAGTTCATTTTGCACTATCAACTGAATAAATTTGCACAGTATTGCTGCCCAGCAGGTTCTCACATTCCTCTATTTGTGCAGTCAGCTTCAATTTTCCAGATCATAAGAGTCACTGAATCATCACGGCTGGAAAGGAGCTCTGACCTCCAGGATCATCAAGTCCAACTTTCATTCCAACATCTCCCTAACCCCTAGACCATGGCCTCAAGTGCTCTATCTACTCATTTTTTAAACACCCCTCCAGGGACGATGACTCCACCACCTCCCTAGGCAGCCTATTCCAGTGTCCAATCACTCTCTCAGTAAATAATTTCTTCCTGATATCCAATCTAAACCTCCCCAAAGCATCTTCAGACCATTTCCTCTCATCCTATCATTAGGAATTTGGGAGATGAGACCAGCACCAGCCTGGCTAGAACCTCTTTATAGGCAGTTGTAGAGAACAATAAGGTTTCCTCTCAGCCTCTTTCCCTTTTTCTTGAACCACTGCTGGTGGGTTTTGCAGATTGGTTTTTATCTCTTATCATCTGGTCATTCCCTGACTGCCTATGTAACAGTAGTCTCAGAACTACTCCAGAGTCCCTCTGTAGATTGAGTAGTATAAGGGTTACCTTGAACATAAATTGCTCTAGTCTTTTTGTTCTTCACTTTGAAGGGATACTACTTGATTTCTTAGATCTTCAGAAATCTCACTTATCTTCTCCCATCCCCTCAGTATAATATGTAGATAATAAAGTAATCACTGATGTTTTTAAAATTCCTATTTCCTTCCTTCCTTCTTCTGTGGAACATATAATCAAAAAGCGACAACTGAGATTTTCCTCTATAGAAACAGATTTAAATTTCTTTTCCTGTTCACATCTGTGTTTACTTCCCCTTTTTGGAATTAAATTGTAGAAGAATCTGGTTATAATTCATCTTTTTTTTGCATAAAGACAGTTGTTTTGATCTTACCAGGCCATTCTGAATCATCTGTTACTGCAGCTGTTCCAGTTTCCTGTATATTTTATTTTAACATTGGACTGAAAGTTTTAAATCAGGTGCCCATCTCAGTGTGTAATGTCTAGCCATCTTCTCCGTGGCAGAACCATTAAGAACATTCTAGATGGGGCTGAAGGGACTGCCTGCTAAGGCACTTCCTACTGCAAAGCCCTGCTTCCTTTTGCTATAACTTAACTGGAGGAACTGCTTTGAAGTACGTGTGCTCTGTCTGCTTCAGGTGGTTATAGCCCCATTCTCAGATACTTCCACTGTTTCTCAGAACAAGATGAAGTGTGAATTGTGGTGTTTGTTTTTTTTCTTTGGAAACTTAAATACTCCTGTTCTGGCCTCTCCTAGACCCTGTGCCTGAGCAGTCACCACATGTCTGCAGTCCTAACTCCTGCAGAAATAATTCATGTTACCACCACGAGGGCCAGGAAGATTGATAGCATAAGGGAATGACACCGTCTTAATTTCCTCCAGCTAAACCAGTGCTCATACTGGTACTAATAAACTTGACAAAAATTCAGTTTGCAGAGTTTCAGTTTGCTTTTATCACCCGTGTCTACGAGTATTTAAATCTGAGAGCACAAAGGCAAGCCTCATCACCCCGTATCAGCAGGTCTGGGCAGATGCTGGCTCCACTCTGCCTGGGCAGAAAGGGGACGAACTGATTCTAATCTCTGCCTATATTAAAGGCAGAGATACTACATCGATTTTATGTAGACACTAACAAATAGGCTAGAAGAACCAAAGAAATTGTGCTCAAGTTTTATGTATTTCAAACAGCTTGTGCATCCAAGTTTATAAAAACAGTTAATGAGACCTGCCCTATCCTCACTGTGTAACAATACCTGTTCCTTTTAACAATGGTGTAAGCAGATCTGCAGAGCCACAGACTCTCCCTCTCAGCTCCTGCACCTACACAGTGAATCCTCAATGGATTTGGTGGAGCAGAACATCATGTGTTTACCTGAAATACCCTGCTGATGTGTAGCCTCCCCAGACACATTAGGTTACACAGTTTTACACATTCATAAGCTAATTCAGAGACCAAAAGGTTGCACAAGGGAACAGTACAGGTATGCCAGCACTCCCAGCATGCGCTTAGATTGGCAGGAGGAGGTTGTTACCACCTTCTTAGGTTACAACTTCCCTGAAAATTACATTTTATCATGAATTTTCCTTCCTATTCCCTTTCTGAAATGGACACAGTGAAAGGTAGTACACAACTGTTCCAGTCTCACAAAGTTGGCGCCAACAGAAAATAAATAGAAAATTATTTTACAGAGTGACTCTTATAACTTACCTTTGGGGACAGGCTAAAATCCTGTGAGGTAGTTTCTTTAACCCTATTAATCTTTGTTGCCCAATTCAGGCTGCTAGTCATATGGCTGCTGGCAACTAAAGTTTAACAAGCTCTCTGCATTGACAGAACTATGTCTTGTTCTCAGAATCAGATGTAATGAAGTTGCTCATTAAAAATAATGAGCTGCTTCAGTAATGAGCCCTGATGTACAGCTTCAGCATGTGGAATGTCTTATTTTCAATTGAAACATAATTAGATTCAATTGAGGTCCCTAAGTTGGGATATTAAAAGGTAACCACAAAAAGCATTCTTAATTACAAAAACCAAATACACTGAGACTATCAAAGATTCCCATGTTAGACCCACAGTGTCAACATACTTGTAAATATTAGTTAAAAGAAATTAATCATGCCAACATTATTGAGTTATAGGTCTAATTGGTTATAGAACTGGTGTTACAAAACTCAAGCCATTACATTTACACCCAACTGCCTGAGGACAATTGTTTACATATTTAAAGCTAATGGCTTGAAATTCCGTGGTGGTAAGCTCAAACGATTTCCACTAACACCAGTAGAAACGGAGAAAATCTGACACTGATTAAATCCAGGCCATTAATTTGTGCACAGAGCTAGAAATTACTCTTGTTGCCAAGTACACAGAGCTAAAAATATCCCAGCCATATGATGAAAGCAATGATCCAGTTATAGATATCAACGCAAGGAGGCAATATCCAAAGATGATGTAAACCCAACCCTGTACACGAGGGACTTCTCATCAGGTCAGCTGTACAGAATGGCCAACAAGTGACAGTAATGCACATCTACAGATTCCATAAGCTGCTACTTGTTCACCATCAGCATTGTGTAGTCAACAGGAATTTTTTGAGTGACAACAAACAATATTATAGAGCAACTACCACTTAAAAGAAATAGCCCAGCCTGTTAAGTCACAGCTGGTGGACAGCACCATGATTATGAGCCAGCAGTGTGTTCTTGTGGCCAAGAGGGCCAACAGCATCCAGCTGTTGGGGTGGATCAGAAGTGAGGTGGTTAACAGATCAAGAGACGTTTTTCTCCCTCTCTCCTCTGCCCTGGTGAGACCACATCTGGAGTATTGTGTCCAGTTAAAGGCCCCTCAGTTCAAGAAGGTCATGGAGCTGCTGGAAGGGAGTCCAGTGTAGAGCAATGAGAATGATGAAGGAAGTGGAGTCCCTCCCTTATGAGGAGAGGCTGAGGAAGCTGAGTCTCTTTAGCTTGGAAAAGAGGAGACTGAGGGGGACCTAATTAATGTCTATAAACATATGAAGGGTGGGTGTCAGGAGGACGGAGCCAGGCTCTTCTCAATGTCATCTAGTGATAGGACATGGGGCAATGGTTGTAAGCTGGAACATAGGAGGTTCCACATAAATATGAGAAGAAACTTCTTCACAGTGAGGGCTGCTCAGGGGCATTGTGGAGTCTCCTTCTCTGGAGAGCTTTCAAACATGCCTGGATATACTCCTGTGCAACTTGTTCTACATGATCCTGCTGCATCAGGGAGATTGAACTAGAAGAACTTTCAAGGTCCCTTCCAGTCCCTATGATTCTGCTTCCAAACACTTCCACTGACATCCCCTCTGGCAGCAACTCTAACCTTGAGTGTCTTCCTTGCCTTTAGTAACGGCTCCATTCACACATGCACTACTACTACTACTACTACCACCACCACTACTTGGTATCCAAATGCTGCAAAACATTTGGAGGATGCTTGGGGTGCTACTGGAAGGGGTTTTATTTTGTGTGCCTCTCAATGCTTCTTCAGATTGTTTCTTTGTGCAAAGTAATTTTAGCATGCCTTAACATGCTCTGTGCACCAACCTGTAAACATTTGTTTAATGCACAGATCATGAATTAGCACTCCTAGAGACAGCAGCTTATCAAATGAACACTGATGAGAATAGATCACCTCTAACAGAAGCATTTCTGCTGTGATCACCAATGCTACAACAAAGAATCAGAATCTTTAGGGATTGGAAGGGACCTCCAAAGATCATCTAGTCCAATCCCCCTGACACAGCAGGATCACCTAGATCAAGTCACACAGGAACACATCCAGGCGGGACTTAAACACCTCCAGTGAAGGAGACTCCACAGCCTCCCTGGGCAGCCTGTTCCAGTGCTTTGTCACCCTCACTGGGAAGAAATTCCTTCTCATATTTATATGGAACCTCCTATGTTCCAGCTCGTACCCATTGCCCCTTGTCCTATCACTAGATGACACTGCAAAGAGCCTGGCTCCATCCTCCTGACACTCACCCCTCATAGTGCCAAGCTCAGTGGTAGGATTTTCTATTAAGACTTTTTTTTCACAATCAAAGCTCAAGGGCACTGGGCATGCATGCATTTGTGACTGGACCAAGAAAAGGCAGTGTAGCTGCTGTTAAACTACACCAGGCACAGTGCACTCTGCATCAGAAGGTGCTCATGCTAAAGAACCTTTTAATATGTTGACAAGAACCTAGACTTATGTAGCCTGCAATGTCCACCTGAACCAAGGAAAACCAAGTCTTCAGATACATGCCCTGAGTATAAACCAAACTCCCAGAATGGGAGAGGGGTTTGGGAAGAGGCCACAAGAAGGACATGATATCTTCCTGAAATAACCTTTGACATAAGAAATCAAAAATACCCTCACAGTGAATATTCTGCAACCTCCTGATTCCCTGTGACACTGCACAAAATACTGTGAAGCAAATCTCCCAGACAACTAAATAGTTTTATAGTTACCATTACTCAGCTGAATAACATCTCACAGTGTGAGACAATAAAGCAATCTTCCTAAATATTCATGAACAGTTAAAAAATTCTCTCCTTGAGTATCCTGGTCATTCTTATACACCATGGTGCTCATATAATCCAGCTAAGGATGTTTGGCAAAAAGAATAGCAGAAAGGCAGGAAAGCTGGAACTGTTCCTTAAGACCATTTCAATAATTTATTCACTTTTTTCCTGGCTTGCAGATATTCTTGCAAATGTCTTAAACCTTATAATCCTTTTTACACAGGAGCACGACAAATGAGCAGGTGTCCTAGCTAGCACACTTTCAGTTTGGACAAACAGCATGCTTAGAAGTGTTTCTCAGAACTATGGAAGACTGAAGTGACCAACGACTGCAGCTGAACATCTGTTTTACAGCGATGGAGGCTGAGACGAACAGGAGACTCCGAACGCCCGTTACACCCAGCACATAAAGGCAGCAGTGCACACATGACTTGATACAGTGGGCAGACACGTAAGCGCCCTTACATGCTTTTACACATTGTAAGAGGGTGTTTTTACTCTTTGTGCAGTGGACTTTAATTATGACCTACAAAATGTACAGTAATAGAAAATGCAATTTTATCCCTTCTTAATCTTCATTTTTCAATCTTCTGCTTTTTAATCATGTGCTTCATTGACCGCTTACTTGCTTAATTTCACTGAATTATTACATTGAGCCACAGAATATTATACTTTTATCGGCAAGCTTAGAAAGGTAGCTCATTATAGAACTTTAATAACTTTAAAATAGACTTTTGCTTTAGCCAGGAAACCTTATAAAAATGTTCTACAACATTTAGCACAGATTGGGTAGCAGACCTTGCTTTTTGCTAGTAATTGAAATATTGAAGTGTTTTAAAATGAAAGTCAGTGTATTGTTACCATTGCATACATATTCATTACAACTCAAAGAAAAAAAGCCTCAAACTGTGACCTCAGTATACCAAACACTTTTAAATATGCACCAACATTTTAATGTTTTCATGTGTCACTTTACTTTTACTTCACACTCTGCCCAGCAAAGCTACAGACCTGAGCACAGCCAATTCTATATAGACTCACCCAAGACCTCCACAAGCAGTTGCAAAAACTTTCCAAGATGCCCACTGGCACGAGAGAGAAGGGATGACACAAGACAGCTCCGGGCCCTTGCAACAGCAGAGGACACAAAGGCAAGGCAAAGAGGGAAGGGGAGAAGCAGAAACAAATTCCCTGAGGTTTTAGGGCAGAAAGAGGACAGAGACCAAAGGAACCTACAAAGCACTGTAATTAGGAAACAGGTGGAAGAAATAGCAAGATTTGTGAGGTAAAAAGACCAAGTGAAAGACCTTGAAAGAAGATAAAGATTAACTGTGTTAGTAAGAGAAAGACAGTCCTGCCTTCCCTTACAAGGAAGGGAACAGAGCTTGAGGCTACAGAAGTAAACAATCGTTGATGCTACAGGTAGCACAGAAAAATGGGATCTGAAGGGAAAAGAAAACAAGGGAAAAAATAACCAGAAGGTAAAAACATCTTAAAGAACATTTTCTCTGCAATAATGGAGTGGCCTCTGTGGAGATTTCAATTGCAGAGCAAGAGCAAGACTCTGTTTGGGAATGCACACGGGAGAACAGAAAAGATCCATTAAGACTTAAAGAGATGTTAAATGTGCAGACTTCTTTCCTTTTGCCACCTGAAGCAATACAGTTGTTTGGAAGGGAATAAAGTTGAAAAAAAGGATTCCTGTCAATAAGTTCACTCAGCACAGCTGTGGCACGGCACGAACTGCAGCTACATGATCATAAACTCCGTTATATTTGCCGTTGAGCAAAGACACAAACTCACATCCCCACACTCTTCACTGCTCTCACAACTCTACTCTAAGGCTGCAATTACTATTTGGTTCTACTGCAGCAACCCTAACCTGTAGCCCCAGAGAAACGATGCCCTGCCCAGACACCAAGAAAATCAACAGCTTAACTCCACCCTTTCAATGAACTGTTGGCAGCTTCTGCACGTGTTTGGTTCTCACATGGCTCTCTACAAGTGGCTTACAGGAACTTGCTCATCTCCAGATTCAACATAGGTTGAGTTTTACTAGCTATCCCCAATTCTTTAACTACAGTTCACATGTTGCCCAGCGAGAAGGTCAGTTTCACAGGATTCAATTTTTTTTCTTTATACAGCTGTAATGAGTGGCTGTTACAAATACTTTAAACCAATGCACAGCCTTCAGAGTAACTCCAACTCGAAATGCCTACATGTGTATTTTAAGCTTTAAGTAAAGTACATCACACTAGCAGTTTGCAATATCTATTGACAAAGAATTGCACCAGATGAGACTATAAATCACAGATATAGTTCACAAATTCCAAATATTACTGTTAAATAATAATGACATATATTTTTCTGAGAAATATGTGTTACAGAGGTCCAAGTTGTTTTCAGTTTTACATTTAGTATTTCCAAGTCCAGAGAGACGTGAAGGAGCTACAAAGCTCTTTTACTTTAATGGTACTCTTCCATTTGACAGATAGACTCACCAGGTATTAGAAAACAAAAAGTACTAAAGCTTAGGTCATCTTCAAAGAGAAGATAATAAAGTGGGAATTGAAAACATTTAATAGAGCAGGGTGCAACAGGAGTTCAAACTTATTAAGTATGACCTTGGAGCTCCGTGTAGCACTGTGGTGTTAGTTGGGGACCTGAAGGCTATATAACACTATTTTCTAAGTATTATGTTTCAAGTAATTAGCCTATTTCCCAGCAGGATGTAGCAGCTCAGCCACAGCTTCACTCTGACTGATTTTAGCTCCAAATATGGGTTAGCAACTAGCTAAAAAAATCCAGAAACCTCTGCGCTGCAATCCAAAGCACAGCATGGACGAGACCAAAGTTTTCAAAACCTGCCAAAACAGTAGCCCTGGGCCGTTTCTCCTTCCAGTGTCTCCAGTGAGGGCAGATTCAAGCAAATTCAGAACAGTGCCACGTTCCTGACTCCAAAATTCCAGGCCACAGACAGATGTTTCTATCGAGAGCCACCCACCAGGAGCATTTCATGGGAATCAAGACTCATTCCCAGCCAGATTAAAACACAACTGGTGAAAGCAAAATTAGTATCATAGAATCATTAGGGATTGGAAGGGACCTGGAAAGATCATTGAATCCAATCCCCCTGCCACAGCAGGATCACAACTACAGATCTAAATGCAGTTTATCTTTTAAAAAAACTGGAAAAATCTCTCAACAGTCTTTGAACTCAAGTTCTACAAATACCCAAACCTTACCACAGACCTGACAAAAGTAGTGATAAACCATCAGACGTATTAACGAGGAAAGTCAATGCCAATAGTGTTCTCAAAACAGTGGCATTCGGGCAGATTTCAGGCTCGATCTTGAGGACAAAGTGTTTTCTTTTCAGGGAAAACAGCACATTTCCACAGTCACAGCAACTAATCAAGCTGAATGTTAACAAATAGGTGCAGGAGGGAGGGTCAAACAGGGTTACCATTGAAGCAAATTCAAATCTGCCTGTGTCTTTCTATTCAGATTCTTTTTTGGCATATAGATATCTTTAATAAAAACATTCAGTGTCAGTGGGATCATTTTCATCCATCCAGACATGCACAAGAGCACAGGGACGCTCAAAAACCTGACAATTCAAATACACACCACTGCTGACTGTAGGTAGACTCCTTCACATATCTTGCCTCACTACAGGCCAACTCATGTTACATCATGCAACACTGACAAGGGCTCTGGCCTTAGATAATTTAAATGTCTCACCCCCAAAACAGAGGTTCCAATCTACTCACAACCAATAAAAGCAAACGTTATGATACCATGGGTTGTTGCAGCAGTTCACACAGGTTCATAGTACAAAGGCTTAACCCACACTACTAGAAAATAACAACAAGGTGCAAATTGAGAGACTAATAATTTTAAAAATTCCTCAAGGCAACCACTCAAATTCTGAAAGATGGGCAAGTGTACAAAGACTTTTTGGAATGACAGCAGGAATTACCAAGAGGCAGAGGTGACGTCTGCATTTGCTGTCATCATTCGACACCTCAGTCAGGAGGCTTCAGGACATCAGCCCAGTCACAGTCCTTCCCGTGGCACGATGTGTCTAATTACAAACATTGCTTATTACTAAGCAATTAGCAGAGCTGTTACAGGTGATTCATGTATTGCCTTTTTCGATTATACCTAAAGAACACATTTCTTCATGCTCATTCTCAATTATAGTATATTAGCATAACTTAAAATTCACATATAAATACTATGCCTAACCATGCATCAAAATCAACAATTCCATTAATAAAATTAGACCCACCTTTGAGCCATGCAATGTTCTTAGCACATCATCTACTTAGGTAATCTATTTTACGTTGACAAGAAGTGTATGCAAGTGCTTTATTAGAATTTTTTACCTCCAATTATATTAGCATGACATAAATGTAGTTAGTACAACAATTGGACAACACTGTGACAAAAACATCACTGCATACACTGGCTTTTTGTGCCTACATTTTAAGGGAGAACTTTAGAGTTTATCCGGTATAACCCTGCTAGTTCATTCCTACTAGCCATCCAGGGGGACTTCTACTGACCTTCCAACACCCCTATAAGAAGGTTGGGGAAGAACTGTTCACAAAGGCATGGAACAATAGGACAGAGAGTCATGGTTTTAAGCTAGAAAAGGCTAGATTTAGGACTGGACATTAGGGAAAAGTTCTTTAATCTGAGGGTTGTGGACCAGTGGAACAGGTTACCTAGAAAGGTGGTGGAGGCCTCATCCTGCAGACATTCAGGGTCAGGCTTGGTGGGGTTCTGGGCAATCTGTTCTAGTTAGGCATGACCTGCTTGCTGCAGGGGAGCTTGGACAGGATGACTTTTGGAGATCCCTTCCAACCCTGTGTACTCAAGAGGTGAGCCTGCTACTACAGCCCAGTGGGTGCAGCTGAATCATCCACGTGAAACACTGAAAGCCAGATGATAAATATGCTCTTTGGTGTCTAATTTTAAATTTATCTCTAAAAACTCTCATTATTCCAATGAAATTAAATTTATTATTTTTACACCCTTCCATATTTTTTTCTAATTGAGCAAATTCAGTTAGATTCTGATCACTGGCAGTTAATTAAGCCTTTTCATTGCTGACTTCACATCCTTTTGAGATACTGTTATAAAAGTAGACCTATATTTCAACAGCTGTTCTTTGAAGTCAGAGCATAAGTTAAGTAACTCCATGACAAGGTGCTTATCATGTGTAAATAAATTCACAAGAGCATCCAGTTGGCACTGAGAGGAAACACTGAAGCCAAAAGAATGTTTTTCAGTAAACTCTGCCACAATTAGAGCCAGATAGCCTGCAGTCATTCTCAGCATAAAATAATGTCACCTGGGCATGATTAGGCAGCAAATTGTCATATAGCTATTTCTTCTGTAAGACATTGTATTCTGTCAATACACTGGAGCACGATCTGTTCCCAAGACTGCCTGGGACAGGAGCACAACCAGGGCTAGGCAGGACAGACAAGGAAGCAGAGGGCACCACTGTCATTAACATGGGCACCCACTTGAGAAACGCACGATGCAGAGAGCCAACAAGCTGTTAGTGATTTCTTGACAGCTCCATGGGAAAAAGGCTAGTGTTGAAAGGTATTTTGCAGATGGACTTTTACTGCAATGGGACAACAAGGCCCTGACCTCTTCCTCCTGTCCCCAGGCTCATCAGTTCCTAGCATACTCATGCTTAGTTTTCTTAAAAAGCTGGGGAGACTAATCCAGACTGCTCTGTGCCCATGGCTATGGGCTACTCAAACGGGGAAATATATTTCAGGGTTTATTTAAACATTTTTTCAACAATTGTAATTTCTTTCCAGTTGTGCATTACATTCACAATCTCTAAGTTCCCCTTGGATGCTTTATAGATCTGTGACAGCCTCGCCTGTCTGCGAACTCTCCAAGTAGCTTATCTACTTTCTGTCCATACAGAAGAGTCGCTATCTCCACCAAAACTGCAATCATTTAGTTGAAACCTGTTCTTCTGATATTAGTGACAGAGTACTTGCAAACACTGATACTCAGCTACAGCATCTAGACCCAAAAACAAATTATAAAAAAGCATGGCCAAGGATCTCCCAATTTTCCATTTAATCCCAAGGTGCTTTTTGGTTTCAAGACATTAATAGAACAGGCCTTATGTTATGCATGTTAAACATCATGTTATGCATGTTAAATCATAGCTGGCTAGATCTGCACTCAGGACCAGCTGTTACCACAAAAGTGTGGGGATCAGGCTAAGTACTTGAGAACACATCAACATCTCAGGCAGGACCCTGCCCCGTGCAAACACATTCCATGGCACAGCATGAGAAAACCACATGCTGCCTCTATAACCTTGTCTCCATCTACTACAACAGATGGAAGCAGAGTTTCTTTGCTGTGAAGCTTAGTCCAAAGCAGATTTATCAAGGCTTTAATGTTTACTTAGTAGTAATACTGAGCAATGAAATAACTGCTCATCCAAAACTTAAATAAAAAAAAATACAAGCGAAAAAGTTTCTTACTCAACCTGTTGACAAGAAAAATTAAGTTGAAGCGGTCTCACCTGAGAAACAATTAGAAAATTCTATGTAGAGGGCAATTAAAAAAAAACCGCAATAAAACTATATCTGGAAAGCAGTATCAATAAACAATTGAGGGAAAAAAAATTAAGATTCCTCTAACAGGAGACAGATCAACCATTATAAAGGGATCACAGAATCATAGCTTCATAGAATCATTAGGGATTGGAAGAGACCTCGAAAGATCATCTAGTCCAATCCCCCTGCCAGTGCAGGATCACCTAGACCAAGTCACTCTGGAACACATCCGGGCAGGTCTTATCTCCAGAGAAGGAGACTCCACAACCTCCCTGGGCAGCCTGTTCCAGTGCTCTGTCACCCTCACTGGGAAGAAGTTCCTTCTCATATTTAAGCAGAGCCTCCTGCGTCTCAGCTTACAACCATTGCCCCTTGTCCTATCATTAGGGGACACTGAGAAGAGCCTGGCTCCATCCTCCTGACACCCACCCTTCAAATACTTATAGACATTAATGAGGTCACCCCTCAGTCTCCTCTTCTCCAAGCTAAAGAGAACCAGCTCACTCAGCCTCTGCTCATAAGGGAGGTGCTTCACCTCCATCATCCTCGTTACTCTACACTGGACTCTCTCCAGCAGCTCTATGTCCTTCTTGAACTGAGAGGCCAAGAACTGGACACAATTCTCCAGATGTGGTCTCACCAGTGCAGAGTAAAGAGGGAGAAGAACCTCTCTCGATCTGCTAACCACCCCACTTCTGATCCACCCCAGGTTGCTGTTTGCCCTCTTGGCCACAAGGGCACATT
>VXBP01007878.1:467574-529740 GCA_013400115.1 Rhinopomastus cyanomelas
TTCATCTGGAGTCTCAGCAGTCTGGGGCTTGATATCAGGACAGCCCCCAGAAGTATAGACAGAGGCAAAGGTGGTGTTCAGTATCTCTCCTTTCTCTGTATCCTCTGTCTCCAGGGCACCCACCTCATTCATCAGGGGGCCTACGTTGCCTCTAGTTTGAGTTTTACGTGTAATATATTTGAAGAAGCCCTTTTGTTGCCCTTGACCTCTCTTGCAAGGTTTAATTCCAGGAAAGCCTTGGCTTTCCTGATTGCATCCCTACTTTCTCTCACCAGAGCCTTATAATCACCCCTAGTGGCCATCCCCTCCTTCCATGACCTATAGGCTTTCTTCTTCTTCTTCAGTTTGCCCAATAGCTCCCTATTTAACCATGCAGGTCTTCTGGCTCCCTTCCTTGACTTCTTTCCTGTTGGGATGCTCTTGTGTTGTGCTTCAAAAAAGTGGTCTTTGAATGTTAACCAGCTATCTTGGGCCCCTTTACCTGCTAGTAGCCTGTCCCGTTGGACTTCCCCTAGAAAATGCTTGAAAAGGCCAGAGTTGACCCTCCTGAAGTTCAGGGTTATGACTCTGCTAGCTATTCTGTTCCTACCACACGAGACCCTGAACTTCACCATCTCATGGTCACTGCAACCAAGGCTGTCCTCAACATTCACTTCTTCAGCCAGACCCTCCTTGTTGGTGAGTACAAGATCCAGCAGTGCTCCTCTTCTGGTGAGCTCTTCCGCCATTTGTGTCAGGAAATTGTCACCAATGCACTGGAGGAACCTCCTGGACTGTGGGTGGTTAGCTGAGTAGGTCTCCCAGCAAATATGAGGGTAGTTAAAATCCCCCATGAGAACCAGGACCTGCAGCTGTGAGGCTGCTGTCAGCTGCCTGTAGAAGACCTCATCAACTTTCTCATTCTGAGCTGGTGATCTGTAATAGACCCCACAGCAGTGTCACCCATGCCAGCCTGCCCCTTAATCTGCACCCACAAACTCTCAACTGTCTCTCCATCTGCCCCTGGACAGAACTCAATACATTCCAGTTGCTCCCTCACATAAACAGCAACTCCACTACCTCACCTTGCTGACCTGTCTTTCCTGAAAAGGATGTAGCCATTCATGACCACATTCCAGTCATGTGAGCTGTCCCACCAGGTGGCTGTAAATGCCACTAGCTCATAATCACCTGACTGGACACAGATTTCTAACTCTTCCTGCTTTATTCCCCATGCTGCATGCATTTGTGTACAGGCACTTCAGGGAGCAAGCTGAGTGCTCCTCTTTCACCCTAGGACAGCAAGAAGCCACCTGGTTTTCATTAAGACCAGAGCTCTGTCCCACTGGTACTTGCCCATCAACTATTCCACCCCACCTCAAATCTAGTTTAAAGCCCTCTGAATGAGTCCTGCCAACTCCCATCCCAGAACCATTTTTCCCCTCTGAGATAAACCCCTCCCATGTCTATCTGCAGGGTCTGATGCCTGATAAAACCAGTTATTATCAGAGAACCCAAAGCCCTGCCTGTAACACCAGTCTAGGCATTAATGGACTAAGTCCTTCTATTCTGGCCTGTGTCCTCACCCCAAAATGGAAGTAATGAAGAGAATACAGTTTGTGCCCCAGAGTCTTTCACCAAATGTCCTAATGTCTTAAGGTCTGTCCTCATTCCCCTCAGCCTATCGAATACAGATCTTGGCAAGAAATTCCTCATTATAAGGGTGCCGAGGCACTGAAACAGGTTGCCCAGGGAGGTTGTGCATGCCCCCTTTCTGGAAGAGCACTTCCAGAAAAACCAGGTGGGATGGAGCTCTGGGCAACCAGGTCAAGAGAGACCTGTCCCTGCCTATGGGAGGGAAATTGGTACTAGATGATCTCCAAGGTTCCTTCCAACCTAAACCATTCTATGATTATATGAAATTAAGACCTGATCACTCTGGCATCCCATGATGTTAAATCTCTCAACATTATCTCATCAATTACATGGATCCTATTTGCATCCTCATTGCTAGATGGCAATTTGGGTACAGGAGTATTTGTGTAGGGAAGCTAAGTGGGCCATAGGGGGAAAGTAGAGCAATAAACACAGGCTTTGAGCCACATCATTTCTTTAACAGATAAGATTCCTAATGAAGAAACAGGCTATTAAATCTAAGACTTACAGGTTATTTGAGAACCTGTGAGTATTATGACTATGTAGTTAATGGCACTTACCAGAAGCAGTGGGATAATTCCCTTTTAAAAGGATTTCAAGGCAAATTCCATAAGTTCTGAATCTTTCATATCTTTGAAATAACTTAGACTATAAATAGGTCAAAATTCTGACTTGGTCCTAATATGACTAGAAGTATATAGTCAAAAAATACCCATAATGCTAAAAACAAGTGTTAATGGCCTAAAGTTTAGTCACATACTAGTTTAAGGAACAATGCTTGCAGCACTCACTGAAGAGTTTCAGATAAAGGGTCTTTAGATACAGCATATTAAAAATCTTAAAGATTTAGATGTAATTCATGCTTTTCAGTTCACTAGTCACACTAGTCACATCTATGGTCTCCTAGAATACAAGAAGACAAGAGGAAAATCTTACTTTACTCAATGTAGAGGACTAAATCCAGATCACTGGACAGTGTTTTAACCTTCAGACCATACTTAATTTCCACAGGATTATAGTTACCTAAAGGTGTCTGATGAGAAAATAAAGTTCCTCCTCTCTGCTGACTGAATTACTCCTGATCACGTAGCAGCTTTATTGTGCAGCATCCTTGCTGTGCTGTTATAAAAACCTGTGTCCCAAGTGACACACGCTTTCACGTCTCAGCAATCAGCAGGACTTCTTTGGTAAAACCACTTCAAAGACCCTTCCCATGATCTGCAATACTGAAGGTATGAATTTTTAAAATTCTACAGTATTTCATTTCCAGCTTAAGTGCTGGGTAAGCAGCAGGTAATATTTAAAATAAAGTGCATAGCTAGAAAATCCCAACAAATAACAAGAATGAAAGGGGAAAATAAAAACTCTGCATAAGCACCTAAAAATGCTTCTCAGAGACTATGAGAACAGACTTGAATTCTTGTCTGATACTGAGAGCCATGGCTAAAAGGCTGCATAGAACAGTTCATCCAGCATGTCAGATATTTACCATAATTTCTGCAAAACCCAGAGTCAGCCTCTTGCAGTACTGTTACCTGGAATATAACTCCACATTTTGGGGCTCAGTTTCTCATTCAATTGACTACTGCACATCTCTCACACAGCCAGTTGAACCACATTGTGTGAGCAAGAATGACAAGAAAGCTTGAGAAGGGCCAATGTACCAATTATTTACCTGCAAACCCTGCTGTACAAAGTACTTTCCAAGTTGTATGAAGAGGCACATGATCTTTATCCCCTGAGTGTTTATAAGCTCTGCATGAAGCAAGGCATGGCTGGACATGACTGGTGCAGAACAAATGCAGAAGGATGAATTGCATCTGCAATCAGTCAAACGTTCCTCTCCAGCTCGTTTTTTAAAACTGTAGTCTTCTACAAAAGAATTAATTTTCTTCCTGTTACCCATTAAAGCAGTACCTCTGTATCAGGGATGCAAATGCAATCCAAGCCTCACCGGTTTTTTTAAATTTAGTTCAAAAAAGAAACCCTAAAATTTGACCTGAACTGACCCTACTGAATGCATAACTGACAGCAGTTCTCTATCCCGTTGAAAGACATTAAAAGAGTCGACATTTTATGGATGGATGACATTTTATGATATTTTTGATCCTCTGCTGAGGCCAAGTGGGTAATTTTGGTTTTCAAAACAAATGTTCTTATCTTTCTAATTGATTTTCTACTTCTAAGAAAATAAAGCTGCTTATATGGTATAGAGTAACAATATTCCATGTGGAAAAATTCCACATTTGTTTTATTTTCCTATTTTACTGCTTTAGGTTTCCATTTTACTGAAAACACTCTGCTAATTGCTGAATCTCAAGCCTACTCTCAAAATGGTCGGGGTTGGAAGGGAGATCCTCTGGAGGTCATCTAGTTCAACCCCACTGCTAAATCAGGTTCACCTACAACCTAGACAGCAGTAAGTCCAGGAATGTTTTGACTATCTCCAGAAAGATGACACCACAACCTCTCTGGGCAACCTGTTACAGCGTTCTCCCACTGTCAAATTAAAGTTTCTCCTTATGGAGCTTCCTGAATTCCAGATTGTGCCCATTACCCCTCGTCCCATTGCTGAGTACCACTCATGTACGTGTGGCCATAACACAGAGTCCATTATTTTCTTACCAGTATCATAGGATCATTAGGGATTGGAAGGGACAATCACCCAGTTTTGCTCAAAAATGCATTAGTCTGACCCCTTGATCATGGCACACAAACACCCCAAGAGCAAAAAACATGGCAAACGTGCTAATGTCTTGAAAACAAATCACACATGCACTCATGCATTCACAAACAGCCTGTGCCACAGTCAGCTGCCTTAATCTTCAGTGCAGAGTGAGTTTTGTTGCCCTGTTTTATCAAAAGTACAACTTATTCTATATTTTCCATATATTGAAGGGCAGCTTCAGTCTATTTGTGTCTAAAGTACATTTTAGAAAATATGACTGAAAAAAACATAACCTTTATCTTATCCTCAAATATATCCAAGATTGTCTTTCCTGTTTCATTTCTTACAATGCTTTGCAAAAGGATAGACCCTCCTGAAGTCATAAAGAGAGATTGGAAAGGTATCAGAAGCCATCTTGGTATCACAAGCCTGTTTTTCCTTGTACAGCTGCCAACACGGGTGCACACACAAGCAAATTACCTGTTTCTCCAAAATGCAGATGTTCCATAAATGTGTGCAAAACAATTTGCTGCAACCCACGTTAGAAATCAGCATCCTCAGCTACATGTTTTAGGAGAAAGAAATTTTTATAAATATATATTCTATACATTTATGGCCATAAGAGCACACTGCTGGCTCATAGTCATCCTGCTGTCCACCAGGACCCTCTTACAGGCTGGCCCTTCCAACTCCTGGGTTAAAGGCCACCCTAAGGGCTATGAGAGCGTCTTTTAAAGCTAAAATGCATTTTTTATTCATGAAAGCACAAATCCAGTTACTTTGAAAGTTTGAGCAACTTTCAAACCATAACAATCGTTGAAATGTGTCTGTGTGACCAACTGCAGCTGCTCTTCTGACAGAGAACCTGTTTTGTGTTTCAAAATTGTGTGTCTAAATAACTCCCCGGTGTTGGGGCCACACACGGGTGTTGAACTTGAATATGCTGCACTAGGCCATGCAACAGGAAAGGAGGGTTTTCTTAATTCATTGAAGTTTTCAGTTTAAATTCAGAAAATGCCTCCTCAGGAGAAAAACAAAAGCGATAAAGTAGATCAGAGAAGAGATGCATAAAAATTTCTTCTCAACTCAAGCAGTTGAATGGCCTGAAAATACTGAACTGACCAACACCAAGCTGCACTTCCTTTCCCTTTGCTCCTGCTCCAGACCACTGCTCTCCGTCAGCTCAGGCCCTGTAGTCCCAACGCCTTCTCCCGGAGATCTTGCAGCACGCATGTCTCCCTACCCAAGGCAGTCACGTTCCAGACAAAGCACACAAGTACCTAAAGTGGAGCAGTAAATCCGTTTTCACGGCAACAGCTGCCGACAAGCCGTCCAGTCAAGCAGCTGAGTGCAAGAGTGTGGGGAAGGCACAAGCTCGCTGAATGAAGGAAGGAGGCAAACAGCACGCAGCAGGTCACCATGTCACTAGTAGGTGCTAAAGTAGACAGAGGCTCAAACAGAACTATAAAATACAGATCTTCTGGGAAATGAGCCTTCAAGGGGAGCTTGAGCTGGGGAAATAAAAATTCAAAATCATCAAATCAGTAGTTACCTGTGAGGACTTTGCTCTATGCATACGAGATATGGCTTTGCCCCTATTTATCGTTAAAATATTCAGGCTAACTCCAGCAGAGGAATAGGAATTGGTACTCCCACATGTACAGATAGACATCTACCTTTTTACCACCCTACTTGACATGTTCAGGGGATCCACTCAGAATAGATTTGTATGAGATTTACTCAAATGATGCTGTGGGTCCTTTAATCTCACCATAATAGATGGCAGCTTTGAAGAGATTTGAAATGCGTGATAACATTTACAGCACGTCAAGTTTCCAAGGGCTATAGACATGAAAATATGTGCTTTTCACTTACTTTGAAATACAAGGGGTTTTTACCTTTTTTTGAGCAATTTTTGCTTCAGAAATCAAAAACTTTCCATCTGCTTGCTTGTTTTAGATAATGACTCATTTAGGGGGGCTCACTGCTATTGAAATCTGTGCAGAATCAAGATCGCATGTAGCCCAGTGTCTGGAGTTGCACGGGCTGTTTGTACACCCTAGTGGAGAACAGCGACCAGAGCACCCTGCCAGAGAAACCGCAGGAACAGGCAGCTCATCTTTTAAGAAACCAACGACGACACAACCACAGCAAGAAGGCAAATCACCACTGCAGTATTAGATCTGTAATAACCAAACTGGTGGACTGATTCATGTCAGAGTTTGCAGAGTTCAAAACCAGCATTGGAGGCTGTGAAGACAGCGATATTAATTTACATTAAAGAACACACACAGTTGTCACCCTTCAAATCCCTCTTTCTTGCATCTCCTAAAGGCTGCAAAAAGTGCATCCCTAACCATGCAGCAAGCTTATTTCTGATCATATTGCTAGTATGGCCATTTATTCCTTCACTGATTCTTCAGAAAGCACAGAATATGGAAATCATGTATATTTATGCGAGTAAAATACTAAGTTCCCTGAACAAGCCCTACGTGATTGAATTCCTGTAAAAGTAGAAATAAATACTAATGAGAACTTCAGATACTTAGTCACTCAACTCAGTTTTCATTCAAACTGAGCTATAGAATAGTTGTTGTTGGTTACAACTGAAATACAAAGACAGTTTCAAGTTGAAAATAACTCTTTTCTATACGTTTCCATCAAAACCCACATCACAAAACAAGCTCTGTGATGCAATTTTCCTCTCATGTTACACTACTCTGTAAAGAGGATTTGGCACGTAAGGGTTTTTTCTGGTTTTTTTATGTAATTGTTATAATTTTTCTAACCTCATCCTTTCCTAGTTTTTATGGTTTCATAAGGCAAAAATATTATTTACTTTTTTTTTACTCAAACTAATGCTTAACCAAATCCATTTTCTTACATTAAGACAATTGTTGTTTTGTAACTAATCTATTTATTATTCCATGTTGATATCCTAACCTTGAGCTTCATCTGCAGAGCTGTATCTCTAGAACACATAACATAGTCCATTGTTCTTGTTGATTTTTTACTTGTAACAGACTACTGGTTGTAAATTTCAGGTTATTGTAATGTCACAGTAATGATTCCTTTTCAGCCCAAATGTGTTTTGGATTTACATGAGTCTCAAGCAAAACTGGCAACATATTTCCTATCTTTTGCAGAGGAAGAGGGCAGAGGAAGTGGCTACTGAAAGGCTGCCTCTTGCTCACCCTACAAGCAAGCTGATTACTATAAGGAGGGATGATTTTCTATGTTTTTCTGTATTCAAGCCTTAAAGGAATGAAAATACAAGTAGGAAAAAAAAGAAACTTTCTCTGCCCATGTGATTTGTACATTAAGGCTAAGAAAAACTAAAAACTGAAAAGTTAGTTTTTTCCATTGGATTTGCTCTCAATATGCTTTAAAAGTACATGGACACAAATTGAAAAGACAAAAAATATCTCTCTAGACTGCAATAATGTCTAGAGGTAGTTTAAAACTAAGACCTATAGGGAAATGACTCAATAATGCTAAAGACTCTTAGAACCCATTCCTGTTCACCATAGCTCGGACGGTGCAGCTCAGCACCTTCAGAAAGAACCCAGTCCTCACAAAGGGGTAGATGAGCATATTTTCCCCAAATTATTTTTATAGCACAGAACACTGTCATATCTTGTGACTTAGGATGTCATTTGAAAAGGAACACACTTGTACAAACTTATTACTCTGTCTACTGTTTGTAATGTCTCTTAACACCTGAAAGGCAAACATCAACTCTTCTAAGTCTTTTCTGCCGAACGGTGCCAAGAACCTCTCCTCTAAAAGACTGGAAATGACACACTACATATAACACTAATGGGATTTATAAGAGGTGGAGTAAGCACTGGCAAAGCTGTCACCTGGCCTGCTGCTGCTGTCTCCTGCTTTTAATGCTTTAATGCAATAGTCAATTGTCATTACAGTAGTGCACAAGTCTTTAGGCAACTTCATTGAAAATTAGGAACATGAAGTTAAAATACTACATGCATACCTGACCATCTCTAAACTAACCTAAACCAAGGTACTAATTTTATTCTTCCTGGATTCATCTTCATTGGTATTTCCTGACATAATTATCACTTAGGAATTTGAAGATGAAAAATTTTGCTTTTCACTAACAGAGGAAACAGTCCTTGAGATTTGGACCCATTAGAAACAAACAAACATCAAAATGGTGTCACCAGAATGCAGCTATTTCTTACCCTACTCCCACTTGCAGTTCAAGCACTGTTGCAATATGCTAGTTGCATTCAACCCATTAATGATGGGTTAGGTTTTAGGACCCAGAAAAACCTCATGTGTCTCTCAAACCACTTCCCTCTTCCTGTCTGGGAATAGAAATGTGGGGTAAAGTATCAGGAGGGACTCTAGTACCAAAGGGATAATCTGGAAGATGGAGGGTGGCTACAGGCAGTCCCCAGCCAGCCATGGAGGACAGAGGGCATGTGACCCCATACTGACTGTCCTCAGCCTAGCTGCCTTCTCCTGTGAGATATGCTTTACTTCTCTCTGTGGTGCTAGTTGAGCTTTTATTAATTGTTGGTGGTAGATCAAGAGGTGATTTTTTCCTTGTGTTTTTGCCTTAAACCAGTTTTAAGTGCAGCTCTCTTTTCATGAGGGGGACAAGGGCTGCAGGGTTCTGGGGACATGGTTGCCTGGGGAGCACCGGCAGAGCAGAGAGCCAGCACAGTCCTGATCACCAAGCACACACTGGGGAAGAGTGCACGACTGACCTGTGCCATTTTCTCTCTTCCTTCTCTTCCAATGCAGACACAGAAGCATCCAGGTGGAAGTACCCATTGCTGCCACCTTGCAGTGAGTGCTCCCTACTGAGTGGAGGCTAGAACTACATCCAATTGCCCTTCTGTACGTAGTTCTTCCCTTACACCATATCCCTAAATGTCCCTTTTCTTTATTGTGAAGGTTTTTCTGTTGTCGTTTTTCTTTAAATATATTTCATTTTGAATAGATTTTACAATATATTCTAGTTTTCAAATTCATTTATATTTCCTTCCTGTATTGGTGGGAGTGGAATATAATCTCTTCTAGAAGGTTACACCTTTAACCCAAACCAGCACACCCATCACACTAAAATGCCCAGAATGTCTCTAAGAACAGTCACAATGTCCAAAATACTACAGTTGTTATACTGTAGGGGCTGAGTGGCATTTCTAGACAGCAGCCTGAGCCCTGGCATTTCCATTTGCTCTACTTGTACCATGTTTACCCACAACCATCTCTCAAAACCTGAAAGAGCAAAGTGTGTGCTCTTCCAAGCAAACATCTGCACACTGTGGATCAGACAACCACAGAAGTTGCATCAGAGCAACTTCTGTGAGCACTGCAAGACTGCAAAGATGCTGCCTTTCTTCCCGGGAATGACATGCTGTAGAGTTCCTCTGAAAGTCATGCACAAGCCCTTCTGCATCCCTCCAAATGCCTACCTGTTTCTTGATGGATGAGATACTTCTATAATTTATGTGCACAAAAATGTAATGGCTACCACTGCATTTAGATGCCTTTTATAAGTGTTCAATCCTTTCCCTGATAGATATGAATTAAAACCAGAATTCTTAAACTAACCAGGTTCCTCAACATTGCATGTACATTTACCCATCATCGTAATTTATTTCTAAACTTCATTTAATCAGGCATTTTTTCAAATTCATTTTGTTTCACAACTTCTACACAGTTGCCCTCTGAAATGCTAAGAGCTGAGGTTGACACATGGATGGTACCTTTTCCTGTGACAGACTGCCAATGTCCAGATTCTCGTGGAGGAATGCAGAAGAAAACACTCCCTCTGGTTTGCCTTCCCAGAGGCAGGAAACCTTGAATCTGGATTAAATGCATCAGGTGTTTCGCTTCAGGAGGAAATTATTGAAGCAGCAGCACAGTGTAAGAGACAGGCTGCTGGCAGAGGCCACCCCAAGAGGGAGACAGCTATCCCAGAGCAACATAAAGCTGTGCTGCCTGTCTCAACAAGACTCTCCCTCTCTGCAGACAGACTGTTTCCAATAACAGACTTAACCTGGTAGACTGGGGGCTTAATGGATAATGGATCCTTTTATTATGAACTCTCATTACCTATGGATTTTTTTCTAGATATTTTTGATCCAAGGTAGTCACATTTGCCTCTACTCTCATGAGTTGTGTCATGAATTAAACTTATCCTTACAATACACAGAGTCCAACGGTGAACTGTGCTTTCTGCTTACAGCCATGGTCCTTGGGCTGTTACAGCCTTGTCAAAACACCCTCCCCTCTCTTGGCCTCGATCCACAGTAATATGTTGAAAATGGAGATCAATTTTTCTTGCCAGACAGGGTGGATTGTTATCTGAAGTGAGAAGTTACATTTCCCAGCATCTTTCATTGAAGCTATCTCCTGATAATTATACAGAATAGGAAGTAACCATTCATCAAATCCATGATATATCAATTTATCATGGTGATTCACTCCTTCATGCGAAACACGAGAACCAAAATGAATCAGCTGAACCAAACTCCATCACTTCAAAGTTGAAAAAAAAAAAAAAATCAAACGGATGAAAAGAATTTTCCTCATATGGCAGAATGACTGAATGTTAAACTACCTGCTGTCATTACAGGAGATTACTTTAGTTTCACATCCTTAAAACAAAAGCCAGTGTAAATTTACTGGCAATTTAAAATTATTAAATGTTAATCGACTCTCAAGCATGGGGAACAAATAAGATTTACAAATAAGATTTTTTCATACCCATGCTACCACAAGCAATTTAGTTAAAGCAACATGTGGAAGAGAAAACCTTATAGTCTACAAATTCATCTAAATGGACCCTATTAGCTGAACATACACACATGCATTTGCTCTAGCAGAATCTTCAGCATCTTCTCAACGTAGAATGATTATAAATGAATTAGTGGATTTGTCACTTCTGCCCGGCCCAACAGAGCTCTTAGAGAAGCTAAGAAAATTACAAGAGATTTCTTATTGTCTCAAATTTTATTGTTGCTTACGGGGATGTTGTCCACAGAGCATTTGTCATCGTGTGCAGCAGGTGCTGAAGCGTGCACAAAGATGTCATTTCTTAAACGGATATGTTTCTGATCTGTCAAGCTGCTTCTAAGTTTACTCAACTAGATAATCTAAGAAAATATAGAGCCACCTAGCAGTATCTAAAACAAAGATCTAGGGGCAAATTTGTCCACAGGACTGGATTTGTACTTAAGGAAGTACAAGAGAAGCAGTCAGAGGGTAACGGTCATGCCTGCTCTCATCCTTTTTGTTACCTGCCAGGGAAAAGTCATACTGGTAAAGCTACTGACCGTACATACACCTTTACGCACTGTTTCCACCATCTCCCCTCCCACATCTGCAAAGGGCCTGGAAAATGTAGTAGGCTCACAGGGACACACAAGTTATACTTGGTGCTCAGTCCCACAGCCAGACCATAGCCATGACTCACAAAGGTGTCCTGTATGGACACCAGTACAACCCTCTTTCCACAGTCAAGTCCTATCACTTCATAGCTGCATCATTTCCTCAGTAAGACACTACCAGAGCCACCAGCATCAGCAACACCAGCATCTGCCCCTCTCCTCCTTCATTTTTCATCTTGAATTGCATCTCAACTTCACCATTTCTAAGCTTCTCCCAAACTCTGACATCACATTTACTATCCAGTCACAAAAAGCCACATCAGAAACAGGTACAAGAGCCATGATTTGTACTTATCCCCCCTGAGAATACGTTGGAGGTAAATCTGTTACTGCCAGGAGTGCAGCGACTAAATGAGAAGTTCAACACGTTATTACCTCCAATTTCCCAACAGCCTTTTCTTTTTAACCTAAGCCCTGCTCCCGGCCCTTTGTTTCATTCTCTGGCTGTCCTTCATGCTTGCTGGGCATTAGTTTTCACTCTCACTGGCCTCCACCCACAAAAACCCTCAGACATAAGGTGTGGTTTGCAGAGTCACTTGTGTGGATGTTTGAGTCTCGGCAGTGGATGTGTTATCTCACCGTGTGCTACTTCTCTGTGACAGTGATACCCTTAACAGCATCAAGATTTACAATGTTGGAGATGAACAGTAATTTCTACCAGCTCTCTTCAAAACAACTCCTGCTTCAACATCTTAACAGAATGTTAAAGTTTTATTTGCACGTTTAAGTCCGACTGACACTAGTTCTTGTGGAAAAGGGTTGCGGTATGTGTGGGGTTCAGACAAGCGATGGCTTGCTCCAGCACAACCCTGGCTAGACACAGCCTGAATATCAGTTAAACCTGACAGGAGGGGTGGAGTCCCCCCCATGACTGTTTGCTCTGACAGTTGATCTCAGCCCCCAAAATCTAAATGCCACCTTCCTCCTTACCTTAAGGGGTTTGTTAAGCAACTGAAAAGTTTTCACTAAAGGGTATTTTAGGTAACAGTTTCTTATGAAGAACTGACAGTACTGAGACAGTAGTGTACATTTTTACTTGTCAAGGTTGCTTTGAAAAACTGAAATGAGAATTGCCATCAAGGGAGTCACTGCTGCAAGATCTGGACACAGTGACATCTTTGCTAGTTGATTTTTAAAAGGCAGCAAAAAATAAAAGCAGCTAGTAATACCATGAAGATTTTCCTTAAGGCAAAATAATTCATTACATATTTAAATACATTTGATCATTTATTCAAGACAAATTATGAGCGTATAAGCAAGAGATCAGCAGGGTGAATTTCCCTCTACTTCAAAAGAGGCCTGCAATATCAACATTTGAAGGCGTTCTTTCTTCATACTTAATGAGCAACTGCACACTTACACTCTAAAATGGCTTACTTCACACTAAGCAAGCCCCCTAGAAGAAAGAAAAAAGCACCAAGTCCTCAAGAAAGTTCAGTATAAATTAATTTCACTAAGTACTTACAGCAATGAGAATAAAAGGCATCTGTAACTCTCAACCCACATGAAGTTATTTTGCAGCAAACCTTCAAAGGGTAAGAGAAGATATAAGCAGCTCAGTAATGCAGTTGCACACAGCACAGAAAGCAGCTGAGCTTTCAGGCTGTGTTGCTTTAGATTGCTTCGTGCCAGCAGCATGAGGCAGGGAGGCATAGCTCCTGAAGAGCAGCTGTAGAAATGCAACAAGAAGTACTCTAAAAGCCTTCCTGATCGCCTCAGGACAGCAGCTGTCTTTCCAGGTCTGGATGCAGAAAGCAAAATGATTAGCATCTCTCTAGAAGCACAGTGCTCCTCAGAGAGAAAAGTGATATGCAAAAAGAACATTAAATACACGATCTAGATTACTACAGCATACACCACTTACATCAGGACTTAATAAAAGTAATAAAAACAAAATCACTGTTGCTCTGTTCATCAGGTTATGGTTGCAAATGTCAGACTACGAGGCAGCGCTGGGACCGGCGTTAGCAGATGACATAGCAGAGCCAAAGCCCTCCTGCAGATATGTCAGAACTCTACCATCCTCAAACAGCTCTGAAATACAGCTCCAGGACTGCCAGGGGAGAGCATGCAAGGCCACTACATTAGCTGGCTCTGAAGACTGCAGATTATTGGTTCAAAAATCTATCAAATTCCATTATTTACACTTCTACAGCACTTTTTAATTGGCCATCTAGTGTTAATATGTTTATTTACATCTTTTGTTTGTATTGGTCATGGACAGTTAAACAGTAAAATCATTGGCACTTTGGCATTGTAGAGTAGGTGCAATAGGACTAAGATGTACTATCAAGAAAAATACACTCAGAACTGGAAATTCCAGGAGCTGTTCAAGTGTTCTGCTTTAAGTACAAAACACTTCCCTAGATCAGGGAAGCATTGGACATATTACATGGGCTGGATGCTTGGTTCTTGGAAATTGAGGCTAGAAATTGGTGCTTTGAGCATTCAAAGTGCAGAGCTGCACTGCCTTTAAATGAGAAAAATTGTTAAATTACAGCAATTTGAAGTCAAACAAATGACACTGATTTCAAGGAACATTTGAGCACATACTCTGCCTTGAGTCAAAGTGCTCCACTTACATTCAAATGAGGTCTCAAAATCAACGAGGCACAAGTTCAAGTGACTTACTGACCTGCAGCTAAAACAGTCACAAAACTTGAAATAACATGTCCTTAAGGATTTATGTATTCCAGTCACAGGAAGCTCTACATCTCTTTATAGGACACCTACTACCTTCTAAACACTACTATTCTCAAAGCCTACGGTAACCTTCTTAGCAGAGCACTGGGCTACTTCAAACTTCCTAAGACACAGATCACTAGTACAGGAGAATTTTGCTGAAATAAGTAGTTCTTTTGTTGATACTGGATGTGTTCCTCAACTTTTTCATCAGTGTGAAGCTGTAAATTCTGTGGATCCAAACTTTGCCATTTTTGTGGGGTTGTTTGTTCTCAAAGCAGTGGCAAACTTACTGAAAGATCTACGATCCCCACTAAGGATTCAACATGAATTTTCAACTTTTTAAGCACTAATGATTCATAGTTTAAGGTAACTTCTGGGAGGTGGGGCTAGTCTTACACAAAGGAAAATTTACAGCTCCTAAGAGAATGTTTTTGGTACCTTTTTCTTGGTTCAAATGTTGCTCACAATGGGCACCAGCAGAGCACCTAGTTGGATTGGGGACAGCCCAGCCTGATATGAGCTTTCCAATGCAAAACCTTCTCCAAATAATAATTCCGCTTTAGACAGATCACATTCCAGAGCCTTTAGAATTATTATGACCCAACCATACTGGTTTACTAACAGGTTTGGAAACCTTTTGGTTCGCATGTTTTTCTCCTATCTGTCATAGAACATGCCTGCTCTATGTGGACTTGCTCTGTTCCCCTTAAGCAGATCCCACCTGGAAGACACTTGTGCCACTAAAAACAAACTCAAGTTGTGTCAGCCACAGTGGTGATGTTTGAACCTGCGTGCAACGCATCATTAGAAGTTCATTTTAGTCAAGGTTTAGTAGAACCTGTTCTCGTCTGGTAAACAGTAATATAGGTGCTGCTGAAGTTTACTTTTTATTTGGGAAGAATCGTGCAGTCATGAAAATATTCCATACAAACTATAATTAGGTGATTCTGAGTAGGTCAAGCTAGTCATGGAACAATTTAGCAAAGCCCACAGATTTTATTTGAGTTTTATGATTACTTATCACATTGCTTAATTAGCCATGAGGTATAAAATCTAATAGTAGTTCACAGCTTTCTATGCTCAGTGATTTGCAGCCAAAAAAACTACTTGCCAATGCATTTTTATTTAATCAAAAAATCAACAACAAATGCCTTTACTGCGATCTGTCTGTACAATATCAATAAGACTGTCACTGGAACACTTTTCCGGAAGAGTCACACAACATTAATAAGTTTGACTTTCAACCAACCGTATTCTTGTAAATGTTTATGTTAAACGTTAAGTGAAAGTTGAAAATAGACTTCTTCCAGGAAGATGGTTTTAATTACCATGATAAAGATGCAGCACATACCTAAATCATTCACTTACAAACTCACTAAGAGCCAAACATTCAAAACTTAGAACCAGACAATGAATCTACATTAGTACGAATTGTCAAGACAGTTTGCTGGGTTGCTGTTGTCATGTAAGGAATTTTAATGCAACACATTCATAGCAATTGATTTCACACACAGTAAAGTTTATTCAATTGTAAAATGTATTTGTATCTAGTATGTGCACACCATCACCTGTTAGAATACAGAAAAATATATGGAAATCAGCATATTTTATGTAAAGCAGTTAAGAGACTGAGTTCACATCCAATCTGCAGAAAAAGTTCCCGTTTGAATCCAGACTCGCATTCACAATGTACAAACTAGGGCTATTTATTACAGCGCCGTGTCATTTGTCACTTTTATAGAATCCTCCACATTTTCCAGCCTATAAAGTGCCTTAAAATTATGCAGCAATGATCTATGTTATCATTATTTTTCTTTGCCAGCGTTTGGATTACATTCAACAGCACAAAATAGGGCTGATTTATAAACTGAATAAATAACATCCTTCAACAGTGTGTGTCTGCAGAAGCTGCATTTACTTGCCAATTCTAAGTGTTATATTCAAAACAAATATTTGATCAAATAAAATGCAGAACATAGCACTGCACTGGACTGGTGTAGGTGACTGCAGAGACTGCTGAAAGGGCTCAACTTTCCAGCGAGCATTTCAACGGGAATACAACAGGAGCACATTGCTGCCAGCAACCAAACTTCATTTGCAAACAGATTCTCATTCAGCTGATAAAAATAGCCACCATTGAATTCTCTACTCGCGGTTCTGAATCCAAGAGTTTCTGAAGAAATTCCTAAATAAAACTATTTCTTACTACTAGAAGTCACAGGTCAGTCACTGAACACAAAGTAAAGACTGGATCTTTTCTTCCTTCCAGACTATTTCGAGGTGATTCAGTGCTCTCCAGCTTATGAGCCCTTTTTCAATTCATAATTACCTCAGAGGGTCAATTCTAAAAAAAATCCTTTAAACAGTTGAAACCAATGAGGCTCTAAACAAATAATGAACATTTTCTTAAGAAAAACTAAGTTACCTCCAGAGTTCAGTGGCAACTTTCAAGCCAGTTAAATGATTACAAACCCACTGAAAGGGTATCACAATCTAATGAGAAAGGAAGAAGAATTAGAACAATATTGTCTAGAGGAGTTCAGAAAGGGACTCCAGAGCAAGCATGTTGTTCTTGGCTGTAACAGCTGCTCTGATACTCTGATAATTAGCATTCATGAGGACTAAATGCAAACCATTGAATATCACATTCAACCGGATGCTTCTAAATACATCTTTGTACACCAAGGTAAAGAGGAATCCAGATTAATATTAGCACTTTAAAGACCACTTCTCCCATTCACTAACTTGTTCAGCATTTCCATTTGAAGGACCACATCCTTATTTTGCCTTCTGTATTGCTCATGTAAAGTTTTTCAGAGATTTTTTTTAGGCTCAGCACTGCCGAGGCCTCACCTGAAGCACTGGGGGCAGTTCTGGGCCACTCATTTCAAGGAAGAGTTTGAGGTGCTGGAATGGGACTGATGAAGGGACTGGAGGGAAAGTCTGATGAGGAGATGCTGGGGGAGCTGGGGTTGTTTAGCCTGGAGGAGGAGACTCAGGAGGACCTTATCACTCTGTACAACTACCTTAATAGAAGCTGTAGACAGACGGGGGTCAGACTCTTCTCCCAGGCAACTAGTGACAGGACAAGAGCGCAGGGCATGAAGCTGCACCAGGGGAGGTTTAGGTTGGATGTCAGGAAGCTCTTCCTCATAGAAAGGGTGGTTAAACACTGAAATGGACTGCCCAGAGCAGTGCTGGAGTCACCATCCCTGGAGGTGTCTCAGGAAACACTGAATGCTGCACTTAGTGCCATGGTCTGACTGATTGCAGTGATGTTGGGTAATAGGCTGAACCTGACGATCTCTGAGGTCTTTCCCAGCCCTAGTAATTAAGCTATTTACAAAAAACCCAAAAGTCTCTCCTACATGTATATTCTTCTAAAGGAAACGGTCTTCACTTATTTCCAAATAACACCATGCAGCAGAGAAAGGAAAACGTTAGTGTGCACCTGCTATAGCAGCAAGGTTACTCAGAAGGCCCTAGACTGACCTTGGTCTAAAAGAGAGGCTATGCACCATGGCTGTGATGGCAGGTGGCCAGTACCAGGTACTGATCATTTGCAGCCACGGGGTTGGAGGGGCCACATGTTTGCTTTGTGGTGGGCTGGTCCAGTGGGGTCAGACACCCCACCTACAGAACGCAAGTACAGACTGGAGAAGAGATGCATCTGCTTCTGTCTCTCGCTCTGCCTCGAGACAGGAGGAGGATGACAAAAGAAAGGGAAGTCTCCATGGAAGATGCCTCAACTTTGCATGCAGCAGCTGCTGGAGTACAGAAGGGCACACAGAACCTTCCAGGAATGTTGTACAACCTTCAGATACACACATCTCCTGTGGTTCTTTAGAGGCTTCCAGAAACTCAGCAGTACAGGTGCAAGCATCCAGGTTTAAGTGATTTAATTTAGTGGTATAAAATGCAGCTGTAATATTTTATCACTTTATCAAGTACCATTAAGATTTAAAATAACAAATATGAACCATAGCTTTCATCCAGAAGCCTAAATGTCAGTACATCACTTCTTTCCTACCTGCTCACATAGTAACTGAGCAAGTACACTCTACATTTAGGCATAACAGCTTCAGAAATGCTTTGATAAACACCCTTAAGGAAATAGCTGATTTAGGAGCTATATAATCTGAACATGATTCAATCTAAGTGTGGTGCCACTGCTGAATTGCTAAGAGACTTGATAGCTAAAGTGCCACGTTTATAACGTTTCACGATAAAGTACTACAAATTGTCTTGTAAGTAGCACAACCAATAGATATAAAATTGAGACTCTGAAGACAAAATGTTAATGCAATAGGTGATCAGCTGGGGGTCTCCCTATGTAGGACAGAGCAAGTCATCCAAACCTGTATTTTCAAATATTTATCTAACTTCATATGGAGAGAGAGGCAGCTATCCCCATTTCTAGACAACATCTGGGTGAGTTAGGTACTTAACTTCCATTGCAGTCAGCAGAGTTAGATGCTTAATGTATTTGGATGCTTTGGGGTGAAATCACGTCAGGTACTTTACACGTTTAGATGCCTAAATATCTTTCAGTTTATAGCCTTTCATTTTCAAGTACCTCAGTCCTGTACTCCTCAAACAAGAATAACTGCATTTGCCTAATCCATAGGGGAATTTAAAAAAGCAATGAAGACTGCGAGGTGCTGGGATATTGCAGTCATGTAAGTACATACCAGAGAGGAAGAACAGACCGAGGGCAAGAAAAGCAACTGGACGCTATCAATACAACGCAACACCAAGATCCTGGCTCTACCAGCAGGAGAGAAAGAAGAGTCCAGGAGGTAAATGTAGAAGTGTTTGGCAACTTAGTCATAAAACACAAGGCTGACTAGTTATTCATATGAAAACAGCAGTGAAAAATCTACCTTGAAAAACGCAGGCTGTTGCACTTAGGAGGACCCCTTCTGCCCCTTTTCATGAAAATATAAAGAAAATAGATACTTCAACACCCTTCACACTGTGACAAATCTGTTGTGAATCCCTTGTCATCTTTACTAAGGATTAGAGCTGCTTGTCTTTTGCTTTAGCATCTGTATAATTCATTTCCAATCTAATAACCAGCTGTCCACCCCCTAACAGTAATAACTGTCCAGGTCACTGCACTCCTCTGTGTTAGTCTCCGAGTACCTGCAAGGCACCAAACAGGACTACAGCCGAGACTTGAATCTGAAGGTCAGCAAGATCACCCTGTTAAAGATGAAATTTAGTCCCACGAGGCAGACACAACACCAATAACATTTTCACATATGTGCTTATCTTGTGAAAAAAAAGTATTAAAAAAATTACACACCTTGACAAACTCAGCCTAGGAGTGGAGTGGGGTGGAAAAGAGAAAATTCATAGCAAACATACAGCAGCAAAATTTCTGTCCAGTCAGTAGGACTGGAGGAATTAAGAGTCCTTTTCCATTTTTAGATTCTATCATTGTCATGTCAAGTTTTATCTTGCCACACTAGATCAAGCAAAGTATCTGAAAGATCTAAGTAACTTATACACTTAATTGTCCAATACTGTCTTAAGCATAAAATCAATCCAATCATTAATTCACAAAAAAAAAATTCAACTCTGATACTGTGGAGAAAGGAGATACCCACTGTTCAATTGTTACACAACAGCTTTAGATGTGCAATACAGAGAAATGACCTTGAGAGCCATCAGATATACTCCCACATGTACCAAAGCGCATCTGTCACAAGACACTCAATTAAGCCTTGCCTTGTAAGATGTTGGGGTTTTTAAAGTGGAAGTTCCACAAGCACTATAACACTACTTTAAGGTCCTCCCTGTGTAGTTCTTATCACGTTGTCCAACATCTACCACCTTTGCTGATCCTCAAACAGTCCAACAAAGCATCCTGCTTGCTGGCTCAGGTGACTGCAGAGCCAGAAGTACATTGAAACCTAAACCCAGAGGCATCCATTATGCTAAAACCCCAATCATATCTTCCAGACAGTGGCCAGGATCATGCTGGTCAGTGCGCTTAAACACATCAATACCGTGAACATGAACCTACAGAACCTACATTCTGAACCTCTCTGCCCTTTTCCTCATTGTTCTCATTTCTCTTTGCATCCTTTGGGGTTTAAAGCTGCTCACAACACTATAAAAGATCACTCATCAGAGGGGTCCAAATACCTGCCCCAAGCAAATCCTTCCTTTCTCCACTGACATTCATGCCTAGACTTCCCAGATAAATTACTGTTTTATTGTCTATCTGCTATGTCCAAGTGTCATATGAAACCTGAACTGCTGAAGGAGTCGAACTGAAGAATGACTAGGTGCCCACATCATTCACAGACCATTCATCTTTGTATCTGTCTTGGCAGAAAATACTGTATTTGTGCTCACTAACTTCCTTTAAGCAAATAGTGATGGCAGAGCTTAGGCTTCAATTCTTCTTTGCCTGACAGAACATCCGAGGTGAAACAGGATAGTCATAGGTCACCATCAGTGAGGAACTGCACCCACATCAGGGTTTTACATTTGAGCTAGTTTCAAAATTTTCACCTTTTAATTTAATTAATCTTTAATTATTACAGTAAGTAATAACCATGTGTTTTTAAAGACCTTTACAGAAACTTGAGACATCACTTCTGCTCCTGAAGAAAATTCTTCACCGAGATAAATTGAGCCGGAGATTCTTTAGTACATTATATAGTTTTTCCCCGTGGCATTAACTCTTTATGAGCTTGAAGGTGCTTTCTCCACATTTTATTTGTTTTTGTCTCATGTTTTCCTCCAGAAATAAACATTTGTGTTCATCTTTCCTCTCTGCCCCTGTTAGCAGCACTACATCAAAGGCAGGAAAGCACTGAGCTAATAAGTGCTATTATCACTAGAAAGAACAGTGTGAGAAATACTGTTTCAATTCAATGACCAAATAGATGAAAAATTAATTTCAGGTCATCTCAAACTGAAGAAAGGCCTCCTGGGCCAGCAGGTGTATTCCTCCAGAGCTTCTTGGTTTTGCATTTTCAGCAAATTTTGGAAGTTCACTCATAATATTTATGTCAAGGCCATTAATGAATATATAAGCAAGTCTGCAGCATAACCCCTCCAGTTTTTCCTGACTCATTCAGTATCACAAAATGGTTTTAGTTGAAGGAGACATTTTAAAGACCATCAGGTACAACCTCTCTGCAATGACCAAGATCACCTTCCACTAGACCAAGCTGCACAAATCACCATCCCACCTCGGCTTGAACACACCCAGCAACAGGGCACCCACAGCTTGTTGGGGAGATTTTCTTCTGGTGCCTCAGCACCCTCATTGTCAAACACTTTCTTCTTTATATTTTCTTCTTTGTACCCAGTTTAAGAGCGTATTATTTTAGTTTAAAACCATGACTCCTTGCACTATCTTGTAGTCTCTACCTTATGGGCCAGACTGGTCACCACACAGCTGGATGAGCATTATTGCTACTGGTGTTGCAGGAGGAGAGTGAGGGCTTCTGACCACATGCTGCACCAGGAACACTGTGCCATATCAGTACAACCTTAGTTACATACTACTTCTGTTAGTTTTCCCACTGAATGCACTCTGGGCTGGTTTGCCTTCACCACCCCAGCTGGTCAGGACTGGGGCTCAGCTGCTGCTTGTCAGGCTGAGGACACCACTCTCTCCTCTATGGCATTTCCTACCTCAAAGCTGAGTCTCAGACTACTTTGTCTCCTGTTGTGCTTTTGCCAACAAGTGTACAACGTGCACAGCTCAGCAGGATTCCTGCCTTAGCTACCACTGCAGGGCTAGCACTGCCCTCACCAGAAGCACATGTCTGCCTCCTACCAAGCACAGTTGGGCCCCCAGGGAAAAAAGGTTCCCCAAAAGTAGCAGGTGCCAGTGGAGAACCCCTGGCAACAAGTTAAACTCCAGTGGCTCCTCAGTGCTGCCCCCATGATTAGGCACAGGAAACATTTGTAGAGCACTGGAGTGACGCTTCAAATCTGTCCTCAAGCTCTTACTGGCTCCTGTGATCTTTAGTGGAGAAAAAAAAATATATTCAGCTAATATGTAAATGTGCTGCTGCTCAAGATTAAACATACAAACAGCCAATTTTCTTTCCTTGCTGCTTCTCCCTTTCTTTCCCCTCCCTGTAACACAGGTAAACACAAGGAGATGGACTCCAAGGATCTATCACTCCACCAGGCTTACAAACTCAGGTATGTACACACACCACAGCTCTTGAACTGGATAAGCCACACAGTCAGGAGCTGCCACAAGACAAACTATTGAAAGGACAACATGTAGTAACTCTTGCATAATCACAATACCTGCTTCATAAGCTTAAAAGCTAACTGTAGGAATAAAAAGGGCTTCACTGCACACGCTGTACTTTACAAGTCTTTGATCCCACAGGAAAATTAGCTTCCAGAAGATAATTCACATTCCTACTGCTAACCCCAGGGAAGGGACCTCTCACTTTGCACTATTGAATTTCATTTAATTTCTATTATGATACCAAGGTCATCTCAAGCCTTATTGACAATCCCCGCTTACCTTTGCGTTTTCAGCAAATCATAAGCACAATCATATCTGTGCCAGGGTCATTAATAGAAGTAATAAACATGATTGATCCTAGAAACAATCTACAACAAGCTGCATCAAAAACTGCTGTTGCCAGTTGTTGTCTGTGTCCCCATAAGCAGCTGCCCACACTCAACACCAGCAGCTCATGGCACTTCATTTGGGGGTTGCAGCCACACAATTTTCCAAAGGCACCTTTGGAAGAAGCTCATTGATCTGCTTTACTATGCACCTGCAAGGTTGTCACTGCTGGCTACAATATTATTTAGACTCTAACACTGGTTATGTCTTCAAGCAATTGCTAACTCACTCCATATAGGAATTAGACTTATTTTCCATAGGTAAATCAAACAAAAGTCTTCTCCAAAATATTGAATTATATTATTTAAATTTTCTTAATTTTTATTAAAGATTTTCTCCAACTTTCCTCCAACATTTACTAGGCTAATGTAAGGAACACTTGAGGAACTTAAAAAATCTATATTTAACCATTTTTAACATACTTCCACTCAGCTCACTCTTTACAATCAGTCCCGAGTAAGGACTGTGTGTAAACACACAGATGGTGTATCAGCATAGATCTTCCTACAGAACTACACCGACATTGTTGCAGACCGTAGATAGTACTACAGCGCTTCATGGGAGCTTTGCCCTTTCTTGGCTCCTGGCAGGGATCACTCACAAAACACTTTATTAGATTTGGACAGAAAGAGCAGCAGATAGCTTTACTGATACCTGGATTTGCAGTCAGATCACCAGCTACACCAGGAGCCCAAAACACCTGTGCCTGCCACGAAGGACACTCCTTCACTGTATTCCTGAGCAGTAGGGATGTTCTCCTGTCCTTTAAGTTAAAGGTACAAATAACATTCTGAGGGCAGAGTGTGTACATGCATTGAAATTTGTAGATAGGTCATATCTAACCAAGCTAGTAAAATAAAAGCCCGAGCCTTTGGCAGATCATAGACCATCTTGATTTCCCTTTAGAGCTCTGGGGAAACACCTGATATTGAAGCTATTATCCCTGAGTAGAAAAAGAATATTTAGAAATTCTAATACTAAGACTACCACTAATTTCCAAAGTGGACATTAGCTCGCAGGCAGCTTACACACCATCTTTGAATGCACCTTCCCATTTTAAGATGTGCTACATTTCATTCCAGGTTCTCTCTTCATTTAAAGTTAATATCATGTGGGTTAAAGCCTTTTTTCTGTTGTGAAATAGAAGCTTTCACCTTCAACAATAGAAGTTACCTGTCAGCAGATCTAACATATATTCTTTCCACATGAGCCAGAATCAAAAACACCAGACTACCTAACTCTTTAGCAGCTAGATACCCTTACTTGGTTTTTCAAGCACTGTTTTTTTGAGCTGAAATTATCTAGTATTACTTTCTTCATCATAGACCTCTAAGGCAAAAGAATTTTTCCAGCTGCATGTTAAATGCATCAACATTAGGACATAGAAGCTTGTCTTAGTTACATTAGATCATGTAATCCCCTATTGCAGCATTTTTAAGCACCCAGCCTTCACAAGCCACGTTCACAGAATTCTAACCAGACACATGTTAGAAACTGTTTGCATAGTTGCACTTAAATGAGTTATTTTTATCCCTTTCCTAGTCCAATATGAGAAAACAAAGAACATCCACCAAACAATACCCAAGTACCATAACCACTCTCTCCTTCCTGCCTGCTCTGCACTATTAGCATTCCTCTCAAACAGTTCCACACAAACAGATAAAAATCTTACAAAGAACACTGGATTCCCTATAACTCATTTTGTAGATGAATTTGCTTTAAGACAAATGAACGTAAACATTTAATAACCTTGGGAGAGCAAAGCCTACAAGTCACAAAACCCTGGATCTGGTCTTGTATGTGGTGCTGCAAACCAAACACTGTACCAACCAGTACCAGTCACTAATTAACCCGCTAAAGAAAATAACAGGAAAATAAATTGCATCTATTTTTGTTCCATACCTTAGGAAGCCACGACTGCTCACTTACAACTGGTCAAACAGAAGCAACAGCCAGCATCGGCAGACCACCAAGCGAGAATGAAGACAGAGGGTGGCAGCTTTGCACTAAACCATCCACTTAGCAGCAGCCAGACAGCTGTAACCAATAAAGACCATATTAGCAAGACTGCTAATACAGGACAGGAGAAAGTCTGCCCTCACAAACCGGGTCTGGAGAGAAATGGCAAAAGGGAGGACCCACCTAGAAGAAGGTTATGTTGCCTGGCTTGCCAGCTGACCCCCAGCAGCTATTATGCTGTGAATGAGAGACAGCTGCAAGCAATGTTCTGAGGACACTCCCTGGCTAAGGGATCCTACCTAATCACCATGCTACCACCTGGATGCTGCTGTCAGTGTGTGGGCAGAAGTTAACTGGGATACTATTAACATCTAAACAGAATGGAGGGTAAATATTAGGTTTGGTGAAGGAAGTACATAGGTACTCTTTGCAGACCAAAATTACTCTTCCAGTCACTTCTAAGCCTGTCGTTTGTGAAACGTAAGCATTTGTCACAGAATCATTATGTTTGGAAAGGACCTCTAAGATCTGCAAGTCCAGCCTGCAACCCAACACACCCATGACTACTAGACCATGTCCCAAAGTGTCACATTTACTTTTGAACACCTCCAGGGATGGTGACTCCACCACTTCCCTGGGCAGCCTGTTCCAATGACTAGCTACTCTCTCACTACAGAAATGTTTCCAAGCTGAACTTCCCTCAGCACAACTTGTGGCCATTTCCTCTTGTCCAGTTATTTGGGAGAAAAGGCCAACTCCAACCTCCCTACAACTTTTTCAGGTAGCTGTAAAGGCAAATAAGGACGCAGCCTCCTCTTCTTCAGGCTGAGTAATCCCAAATGCCTCAGCCTCTCCTCACAAGACCTATTCTCCAATCCCTCAATCAGCATTGTTGTCCTTCTCTGTTCTTGCCCCAACATCTCAATGTCTTTCTTATAACATTGTGCCCAAAACCAGCCACCACATTCAAGGGGGGGTTTTTGTCAATAATCATGAATAAAAGGTTTCATTGAAAACTTAACAACCAGATAAATCTCTTAGCCACCACACTGAATTTTCAGCCACTGGTGTTATTTTTAACACTTGGCCATGCATGGATTTGAATGGTAATTTGAGGCCATCAGAGTCCTTTTAACTTATCAAATCAAAGCCTGTGCTCTGCACCAAAAATTAACCTGAGTAAAGTGACCAGATTTAGCATCCTTTTTCTGGCAGTCTTAGGCTAATTGTTTGACCTGTATCTGTAATATTTATTCACACTACAGCATAAAAGGGCAATGCCATTTCTTCAGCTTTGAAGCACCCCAGTGCGAGCTAATCGGGGCATCCCTCTAAATTTCCAGGTAGAGAATACTGAGGCAGTCAGAGTAATTCATTGAAATTAAATAGCCAATTATGCTGTACAAAGAAAAAGATTTTAAATTTGTATTTGCAGTGAGAGTTTCTATAAAATTCCAGAACTATAATCAAGGAAACATTGCATGAAGGTAGTAGCTATGATGTGGCACGATGCAGTAAAACATTTTTAACAGCTCTAAATCTGTTTGCACAATTTCCTTAATTTTGTCATCAGAAAAGAATCCACATTGTTATCAGAAGAAATTACTTCCTCTTTTTCAAGCTGCATGAAAGCGAAGAGCAAACATACTCCCTTGTTGCCACAGTTACCAGACCACTAAGTTGCCCATTTAAACTTACTCTACAGAAATAAAATAGTTCTTCTGTCCTCCTCGAACCGTTTCTTTGATGTGTGCTCAAAGGTGGGTGAGCACGAGGTAAAACTATTAAATGTTTTTCCCTGTTCTTCCTTTTTTTTTCCGCTGCAGACACATCTAGAAAGCAGCAAATGCTGTCCTGCATGGGAAGAACGTAACGCTCCAGCTAACCGAGCAAAAGCTCATCGTTCCAAGTGTTATTTCCTAAACTGACACATGTAAATCATTTCACAGATACAAGAGAAATAATTGGGCAGCAAAGGCAAGGGCACAAGCTGCCATTAAAGATTTGCAGACTTTCATACGAGGGCAAAAACTGCCTGCAGAGAAGCCCACTTAAGCCATCTCTGGCCTGCTGAGACTGAAGCAGTGCCTGCTGCTCTTCTTAACAATATTGAGCACATTAATTTCATTGGTGGAACCTCCCCTGAAGCTGCCAGCCAGAGGGGAACTGCTGTAGGGCCAGGAGATGTCGTCCGTCCCCTACAGTGCTCCACAGTTACCAACAAGAAGGAGTGCTGCAACACGCCTGAAATATGTTGCAGGGACATGTCTAGCAGGGACACCTCACTAGACCAGGTTGCCCAGAGACCTGTCCAACCCTCCTTCAGTTTGAAGCCATTTCCCTTTGTTCAATTACTAGATGCCCTCAGACAAAGTCCCTGTCCAGCTTTCCTGTAGCACCTTCAGGTCACTGTAAGGTCCCACCTGAGCCTTCTCTTCTCCAGGCTGAAAGACCTTTATGATCCCACTCTAGGCATGACTGAATTCTGTGTACAACCAATGAGTCATTCCCAAAACACAGGAAGGTTTTGTTTGTCTAGTTTTTAGATGATGAAGTTCCATCAGGGCTGGTAAGGTTAAATACAAGGGTACTTCATTACGAAGGTTTTGTTTGTCTAGTTTTTAGATGATGAAGTTCCATCAGGGCTGGTAAGGTTAAATACAAGGGTACTTCATTACCTCGTTACACAAATGCACAACTGTTGGGGCTACTTTCCCTAACTTCGAAACATTAATGCATATTTAGGATTTTTGCACCCAGTTCAATGTTACATTTTGGAAGCATGAATCACAGAATCAGTTAGGTTGGAAAAGATCTGTAAGATCATCAAGTCCAACTGTATACCTCACACTACTAAGTCACTATTAGACCCATCACTAAGCCATGTTCCCCAACACTGTATCTATGGGGCTTTTGAACACCTCAAGTGATGGCGACTCAGCCAGCTCCCTGGGTACATCTGGGAAAGTTCTAACTGGACCAAAGTGCATTTTGTTTTATTACCTCGAATGGGTTGCCTAGAGAGGTGGTTGGGGTCCCATCCCTGGAGGTGTTTAAGACCAGGCTGGATGGGGCTCTGGCCAGCCTGGTCTAGGGTGGGGTGTCCCTGCGTGTGCTGGGGGGGTTGGAACTGGATGATGGTTCCCTCCAACCCTGAGTGATTCTGATTCCATGGCTTCTCCAGTGAGGTGAGCCTGCTCTGGCAGGGGGATTGGACTAGATGATCTTTCAAGGTCCCTTCCAATCCCTGATGACTCTATGATTCCACCTACTTGTATAGCTTTTCTTCCAAATGAAAATTTGTTCACCTAAAAGGAAACGGCGCCTTCTCCACAATTTCTCATTTGCAGTCTGCAAACCATCCTGTACGCAGTAATTCCAGCTACTTCTTTTCAAACAAGAAACACATATTTTTTTTCAGTAAAGTGCCGTAAATATCGCAGGTTTGTCTTCTGGATACTTCCATTACAGAAGAGAAAAGCTCATTTAACCTTTGAACAGAGGTTGCTGGGGAAATGAAATCCTTGTGAGGTCATTTCTAAAAAATCGCAGTGCACTTTTGATTTTGGAGTGTAGGAGACTCACGTGGTGTTCTTTGGCAGGAGGCGTAGAACTGCTGTTTTGAGCTAAACAGCATTTCTAGGAAATCCATATTCTGTTCTTGTTTTGCCATAAGACTTTGTTTCTGCACATTGTGAGCTGACAAACCCAATTGCTTTCAGATATTATCTATAGCCTGAATCATTCTCATTTCAAGAGGTCTGGAAGAGCTAAGAGAGAATTTTTTTTGTCCTAAACTAGGGTGAACATTTTTTTAAATCCCAAAATGAAACTCACAAAATAGGTAAATGCTTCAATATTTTGAAAAAGTTTCCTTTCACTTCCATTTATTTTTAGAACTACATTAATGCCCAGACTGACTTAGAAGAGGATACTAATGGCTTGGGGTCTTTTTTTCACAAGACTGTTTAAATAAAATATTCCCACAATTCCAAAGACATTTTCCCTCATATTTCATGAGCAAGACAATGACCTTGCCCACTTTGACAAATGGATACTTTCCAAAGTCTTTGGGAAAATATTCGCAGATATTTTCTGTGTTTTTTAACGGCACCAAATGCAATATATGAAATTCAGACATTTATGACATTCAGTTAAAATCAGGTCAAATTAGGTTATCAGCTGTCAGATCAGGTTCAGCTATATTCCTGGAATGTCTTTGCCACTTAAGAAAGAAGATGGCTTCGATCGCCACGAAAACTGTCCATATTTTACTGTATTCTCTGCTGCGACCTTGGCCGCATCACCCGGCATAAAACTGTGCTCTGGCAGAAAAGGCTAAAGAGCCACCGACTCCATTTGAAGAGCAGACAGGCAGCAGTGCAACCTGCAGTCTCAGTCGTGCCTTCAGATCTGCGCTGGGTATTGTCAAAAACAGATCGATGAGTTTCCTTTCCCATAGAGCAAGCAAGATACTAACCTCAAAATGAAGTTACAGTTCAAAGAAGCTACGTTAGTGTGCTGGCGCCCTTGGAAGTCCATATCCTTGGTGGGATTTTAAGGAGCACGACCGTACTTTAAAGGCATCCCACCGGTTTGCAATAGAGTATAAGTCACATCTCTGATTTTTGAAACTCCACACAAATAATTGTTTTGACAGCAGTCGCTCTGCGCTATGAAAAAGATGATTTAGGAGACCATTAGCGTAGGGTTAATGCACCATTGTAGACTAGAACTGCAGAAGTTCACACTTGTTAGCAATAAATATCTACGCTCAACTTACTCTCCCAGAATTTCAGCATCTTCATCTCCTTTCTAGTTAAAATGATAGGCAGAAGAAGTCTAAAAATATGGTAGGAGTAAACTGTCCAATTTACTTCCTTTATCTCTTTAAGGAAGAAAATAACGCCTAGCACAAAGCAGAAGAAAAGGAATGAAGCAGTGATGAAGACAGCTCTGTGGCAGAGATATGGTCACACCCTCGGATGTGGTAGCACCAAACAAGGTAAGGCACCCTGCACTTCTCCCCAAAAAACACTGCCACAAATCGTGACCATCAACACAACAAGCCACAAGCAAGACCCTTCAAGATTGCCTTTGACAAAGTGCTTCATTACCTTCCAAGCCTGATTGTGAGATCCAGAGGGAGCCTTGCACGGCCCCAGCAGATACCTAGAGGAGAGTAAAACTGCAGGTTTGTTTTCACATTTTTCCAGAGAATTGTTCTAAGTTACTGAGTCAGGAGGCCAAACAGAAAATATCAGGAGGCCAAAGCAGGAAAAAGGGTTTGGGGCTCAACACACAGCTGAGCCCCGTTTTGAGGACAAACAAGTTCTGTGTGGTTCAAAGCTGGGCAGTGTCATGAGATGACAACCAAGTCCTAGGGATTTTGAAGGCAAAATTGTTTGCAAAATCAAAATTTATGTCACGGTGTCTAAAGAACTAGAAAAAGACTGATAGGTATCCGCGCTTGCTCTCTCCAAAGCCGCTCCCAAATAATATGTCCTTCATCTCCTGTTTCTGAGATCACTATGTGCTGACAGGAGTGTGTCAGAGTGATCTTAAAGTGCTTTTAAAGAATAACATGTGGAAATAAATAATTCAAATTTTTCTTGAGTGTTTTTTTACAGTCTCAGCTTACACATAGAGAGTGCTTTTGTGGAGTGCTCACCTGTAGCATGGGTTGTGCTCTCTGCTAAGTGTTTTGCCAAAATGATCTTGAATGCTCTTCTTCTAATGCAAAGACAGTAGGCTTTTGTATTCCTAGTCTGGTCACATTCCTGCTAGACAAGGGGTCTGTGTTCAAAGTGCTGGTCATGATTACTGGCTCAATTTTTAGCAAAATCACACATATAATTTAATGTGTCATTTCAAGTTTTATATATATATAGTTTTTATCTATAATAAATAATACATATTATATACATTATAATGTTATATAAGCTTTTCATAAGCTGTTCAAATCTAGGAATAGTATGAATACAGGAATAAAAAAAAATTGGAGAATTTATGAAGCAATCAGCAAGATTTAACATTACCAAAAGCAGAGGGTAACAGATTAAACCAGTAAGGACGTGCAAGCATATCCCTTAGCAGCAACAGGTAATGCCAATAAAGTGTGCTAAATTAGTGACATGTACTGAAAACTATGTACAAAGTAATTTTATCTGATATCATATTGAGTGAATGTGATACTTCTTGATCACCCCTTCTTGCTAACACATGATCCACATCAAAAGAAATACACATTCTCTCCCAAAAGATGCTAGAAGTTCTGCTGCCAATTTTTACTTTAAAATACTTATTTTTTAACACTTGCACGTACATTCAGGATCATGTGGTAAGAGACAGCCTCCGTTAGCACATTCTGTGATATTTTTTTGACATTTTCTGTAAAAATACTCACGACTAAAGATTTCAGTAGCTACTGATATGGTTTATAATCCCTTACAGTTTCACAGGAGATCAGTCTTAAAAATAGTGTGTTAAACCTCTCTGTCTCTTCTCTTTTTCTTTATAGCAGTCTAGGAACTGAGCTCTTTGGAGACAAGTCTGGCTGGTGCCATCAAAATTAAGGCTTTCACGGTGCATTAATGTGTCTTGGAGGGAACGGATTACTGTAGAGCTGAGACAGAAATAAATATCTTGGTCTAGGGGTGCTCAACAGTCCCATTCTAGATGACATAAAGCACACATACTATTTTTATCTCTGTTAACAGCCTGCTCAGATCCACTCATTTGCCTTTGTTTTATACCACGTATGTCCACTACAACCCAACAGGATTGGATAGACATTGGATGGATGAAGCATGGGGATAATTTCAGTTGACTGACATGAGGTCAGAGGAACGGTAACACGAGGCGCTCTGTGCATCACTGTTGTTGCAGACCAAACTGAGCAATTATGCTTCCAAGAACCTCTCTGCTGCAGCCTGACCTACCTTATCAGATGTAACACAGAAGTAATTAAACACATTTCAGAGCCTGCTGTCTAGAGGAGATGGGACTGGATGAGCCTCCAAGCATAAAATTTATGACACTGCATAAGGAAAAATCAGAATAAAGTGATTATATGGTTCTGAAAAGGTGAAGACAGATGAAGTAATGAAGACTGCAGAAAAATTAAATTGGATGGTTTTACTCATCCGTTCACAGAATACAAAAATAGTCACCACAGATCAGAGAGACGGCACATCAGCCTCCCAGCAGCACCAGCGCAGGTCTGTTCCAGAACAGGGAGACTGGCCCAGCTTCTGGGAAAATCTGACATCGCTCCTCAAAAGTTTCAGATGATTTTAGTGGACTATACTGTGGTTATCTTCTCCTTGGTCGTGTCAGCAGCAGTTGTTTATACCTGCCTCTTCTTTTTCTTCTGTGCAGTGCTGCTCTTGTCAACCCAACCCAAATTCTCCTATTCAGCCTTAATTTCTCTGATAAATGTGTAAGTGCTACTCAGGGATTAGAGTCTATGAAACATTTCTTGACAGCAAACTTCAACTGAGCTCATGAACCACTAGTTCCACCCAGACATTCAGTTTACATGTTCAAAAATCCTACTTGATTATAAGTTAGAGCATAAAGACTTGCATTTCTCTTCCTGGCAGATTCTGGCATAATAATATCAGAGCAAAGTGAAAGACCAGATCTCATTGTGCCACACCGAGTCTCCATTGCACCATGGAAGCCACCTAAGTGGCTGCAGGAGAACTGGTTATGTATTTGCAAATGGTAAACTTGGACTTTTGGCTTTCACCAGAAGCAGCTGAAAACAGCAGCTAACTACAGGCAGGGATGATTTAAAACGTGCTGTAGTGCCAGGATGTCAGCCGATCCTTGTAGAAATACCTTATCTACACCTCAGGTTTGGCACCTCTCCCCCACTACAGCTCTCCTCAGCAGGCTCACAGACTGCATTTTTCATGCTCTCTTGCTTTTTCTGCTGTTGTTGCTGACAGGAAGAAAAAGATGCAGCGCCAGCCTGTTTTCTTAGGTTCTGGTTTCACAAACTGCTGCACTGATTCTACGTGGTATTGGCATAAACATACAGACAGTAAAAACCTTCTATATTGCTAATCACCTCTAGTTGCCATGAAACAGTGGTCTCTGGTGGTACACAGAGACGTAAGGACTCCCCGTATGTGTTGTCTGTATTACTGGCTTTTGAGCTTCAACTTTGACCACTCTGGGACCGCTCAAATGGTTGAAAAATGGCTTAACTGGGACAAACCGAGCCAAAGAGACAGAGCAGTTTGAGGAGCAACAGCGGGCTCAGCCAGGGCAATGTTCTGCTGCCCCACATCCCAGGGAATAGTCCTCGTGTCTTGAAACACACCCTGCAGCACATATAATTCATCAAATATAATTTCAGCCCCCACAGAATGAAGTTGTAGGTATTTTCTCTTCAACACTCATTTTTTGAGGATAAACTGGCTGGTCCTCAGGTGTCTGGATGGCAACTGAATGCTGCTTCCCACAAGCTCTAAAGGGATGGGAAAAGTTCAAGGAAAGCCCCTTTTTTCCTTACTCCAGTAGCTAGATGTACACAGTCCTGCACTCCAAGCATAAATTTCTCACTCTTCTCAAGTACCTTGAGACGACAAGATTTCCCTCCTGAAGCAAGGCCCTCAAAGCAAAGCACTAAAAATCACTTAGCAATTTATATATCCTGTTCTGGACATCTTTCAGCAAGCCCATGTATCTCTGTTTCCCCATTTTGTCTGGCAAGTGTGATAGGGGTGCAGAGTATAATATCACAGCTCACCACAGCAAACACAAAATACATAGGTACTGTAATTACGCTGTTCTGAAATTGCTTTAACGCTGTGATATGTTCTTTGCACTTCAAAGCAAAGCATCCACACTTTAAGTAAAATAACACTTCTAAGGGCAGCACCAAGGATGTTTCTTTAAGCAGTGTACAGACAGTTGCAGCTTTGACTCCACATAAGCACTTCCTTCTTTCTTGAAATGCCTAATGAAGAGGACGAGTTATACAGATCATTAACTCAGAGCAGTTCTTCAGGCCGCCCCTACTTTCACGTTAGATCCGTACGGAACGCCGCAAGACAAAAGGAAGACAATCAGACTGCTATTTTGCACCAGTTGGTAATGCCTGCATGACAGTGCCATTCAGCCCCAGTTAGGAAAAGCTCTCTGCTTGCATGTGTTATGACTCTGTGCATAAATTCGTGCTGTCTCCCTCGACAGACAGCTCCCTGCAAACACCTGCAGAGAGGACACATTGTTCTGTAAAACATCACCCCATAGTAACACCTGCTACTTCTCTACTTAGATGATGTCTGCTTTCTTGCAAACACCTCCTTCTGAGGGTATACATAGGATATCCCTGGAGTAAACCTGGTGCTTGACATGTCTGTAGGGTCATTTCATATGCCTCAGGGCATCACAGGTGTCTTCCAGCTGCTGCCCCAGAAGGACACGGGTCTCCTGTAAGCACCATGTCACACGTGCCAAACAGGGATGTTTCAGATGCCTACGGCTACTTTAAATACCCATGTCCAGGCAGTGTACCTCTACCCCTCTTTTCTTTGATACCAAGTGCTTCAGGAGCTGGGACCATGGAGTCGTGCCTGTTCCATGGAGTTCCCATGGAGTCGTGCATCTAACTTCAGTGACATGTACATGTGTTTGTACAGGAAGGGACACTGACCAGCGAGTCCTGTGTAAATTAGACAGCTGTCAACACAATGCTATTCCATTGCATGTGTATTCATATATATTAAACATCAGTGCTGTTCAAACCCATCTGAGTGAAGAGACAGTGAAAGGGTCAGTGAAAGCTTTGCATTGGACGAAACAGAGAAGCAGAAATAGTGTGTGTAGTTCAATAGTACTTTTTGCCTCACCATCGATCCACTTACAATCTTCATAAATCACCTTTCTCTCTTTGCTGTTTCACATGTAGACACAGACTGTCTATTCTGGAGGGCCTTTGTGGACAGAAGCACTTAGTGACTCGGGCTAAAAAATGACAGTAATCTGAAAAATTAAATATCCTGGGCTTTCTCTCTTGACATGAAATAATGAGGAAGAGGGAACTCCTCCAAAACCTCAAATTTCCATGTGATTTCCCAGAATGTCATAAACTGTCTTGGCCAAAACAAGTCCCACACTCGCTGACAGTTGGCAGCTTCTGTAAAGTTCATAGTGAACTAAATTTCAGAGTGTGTTATGAAACCCTGTTTTAAAAAAAGCACAAATAAGAATCCACAGAGGCTCGAGTTCATTTTGAATCAGACTGAATTAAAGTACCTCAGTAATCAAAGACATGAAGGTTGTAATCACCGACGACAGCCTTGCACAGAGCAGCGTAGGGGTGACAGCGGTGCGAGCTACCTCTGTTCTCCATGAGATCAGCCTGGGACAAAAAAACCCCTTAGTTTGGTGACCTGGATACTAAATCTGCCACAAATTCCTCAGAGAAGGCTAATGCGCTATTTGCATATATTCACACGCTGCGCAGATTTGTGTGCCTGCAGTTTCTGTCTACCTCCAGCTCAGCCTGTCTGTGCTGCTCATGCATAAGCAGATCTTCCAGTGCATAATTTTGCAGTCTCTGTTGAGGCTGCAAATGCAGGAACCTTCCTAATTAGTAGCTTACTGAAGATTATGCACATGTCATTATTAATCAGCTTAAGACTCGTGCCTTCGATTTTGCTTCCCTGGGCAGGTGCTCGCTAGTAACACAAAGAACCACCCCAAAACATGTCTATTACATCCATATGAGCTATTCCTGCACAAACTCTGGTGGTGTTGAAAATTTTTGCTACTCCTGATGGAATATTTCAACCATTGCATTTCACTGCACATACTGATAGAGTATGTGGCAGTGTAGGGGGGGCCTCCTTATCCAAACCCAATCTTCTTATCACAGAAGAGCAAACCCCAGCAATGCACAGGTGCTCATTTTCTCACTTTTTTGTATACTTAATTTACTTTTCTAATTAACTAATTTATTTGCTCTACACCAAGAATTAGGTTCTTCAATTGCCACCCAACAGAGACAACTTGTGGCTGCAGCAACATGTGGTGGGTTGGCTGTGGTGGTTGATACAGCTGGAGCACCAGCAACCGTTCCTATCGTATACCTATGTAGACAATCTGGAGTAGCCAGCTGAAGGTAAAAGTTACACCAAATTCATCTAATACTGATGCTAATTCCTCACTGGATCTGGAAATTATGTCAGTTTTAGAAGATAAATTCAACGTGTTGTTTGTAGCTTTATAGTGTCCACATTCTGAGGAGAAGCCAACCAACAGTATCTTCAGGGCTGCCATGGGACTGAATCTAAAGAAAACATCAGTTTTGTCTCCAAGAAAAATCCTCAGAGAGGCTCCCATGAGGTGACTCCATATGTAAACAGTGCTGTAAGGCAGTAGCAAGAGTTTTAGAAGTCAGACTCAAAAACTTCTGACAATCCCAGGCAGAGGAAGGAAAATGTCAGTCTCGTAGCACTTTGTAAAGTGCTGCAATTTTATGATATTTTGAATTTGCTTTGAATCCTTAATGTCAAAACTAGCTGCCTCACACACCGCACATTCAGTGTGTTGGCACCATTTTGAGCAAAATAAACTTTATTAAGACTGTCTTTTCTTTAAAATGTACTTGGCATTTGCAAAGTTCCAAAGGCATTTTTGCCTGGAAGCCTCCTGCCTCTGCTGCTCACCTGTTTCATCCTGCAAGCTGTAACAAATTAGGGAAATGGAAAGAAAATGAATATTTATTTGTTTACTCTTAAAGTGTCTCAACATTCTCCATTGCTTTAAGATTGGGCAGAGTGGCAGGCAGCTAAGTTTGACTTACAAAACAAGCTTTGAGATTTCTTATTCCTTACAGAGCAAAAAGTAGAATTTTCCAGCATTTTAATGCTCTAAGTCTTCAAAACCATAAAGTTTACAAACTACTTTTACCTTCAAGTCTTCCTAGAAAAAAATCCAAGCTCCACAAAAATGCTGTTTTTCTCCCTTGTGATTTTCTCTGTGTATCTGTGTTTTACATCATATTTTATTATTCTTCCAGGCCAACAGATAAGTGCAAAGTTTTTGAGTCACGTTATTTGGAAACCTAAGCACAGAGAAGCGTAAGGGGGATCACTAATGAAGTAATCGGTCTTCGCTGAGCTTCGATCACCTCAAAGACTGCAAGAGAAGCCATTAACAAACCTTTCAGCTGAAACACGTAAAATGGTTTAGCTTTTTAATTATTATTTATTTTTATTATTAAAAATAAATTCTGTTGAATGAAATTCTTATACACAACACATTAAGAACACATTCTTTGATAAAATTGTTCTTCATCTGGGGTTGGGGTTTTTTTCCAAGAATTGGTTAAATTATTATTTAATGTGACCTGGAACCATTCTGAAATAATAATTTTCTAAAGCTTTCTCTTGGTCACCAAATTCAGCTGTTACTTGGTTGATGAGGACTGGGTTAGAGATAAGCTGAACAAACTGGATGAACATAAATCCATGGGCCCAGATGGGATGCACCTGCCAGTGCTAAGGGAGACAGTGGAAGTCATTGCTGGGACACAGGTCAGCCTCATCTCCATCCCAGGAAAGGTGATGGAACAGTTTATCCTGGACACTTATCTCCAGGCACATCAAGGACAGAAGAGTCACTAGGGACAGTCAGCACAGCTTCACAAAGGTGAGGTCATGCTTGACCAACCTGATAGCCTTTTATGAGGGCATAACCAGGTGGATAGATGATGGCAGAGCAGTGGATGTGGTTTATCTTGATTTGAACGGTCAATGGGACTTAGCCTAGTTGGAGGCCTGTATCTAGTGGAGTCCCCCAAGGGTTGGTACTGGGACCAGTCTATTCATTGATTACTTGGACGAGGGATTATGGTGCATTGTCAGCAAGTTTGCTGATGACACAAATTTGGGAGGAGGGGCCGACACCTCAGCAGAGTCCTGTGTGACTTGGTCTAGGTGATCCTGCTGTGGCAGGAGGATTGGACTAGATGATCCTTTGAGGTCCCTTCCAATCTCTAGTGCTCTGTGATCCTGTGATGAATGTTACTGCACAATGTGAACCTTTGTATCATTATTAACACATGAAACCTCACGTCAGTTCAAAACAGGTCAAAACACAGAGCTTTAAAAATATGGCAGCGCATGGTTGTGTAAAGCATAAGCGCTTCTACTTAAAGTTCCATTTCTATGCTTCTACAGAAAGTTGCATTTCTATTTGAGAGGAAAAAAAGAAAGAAGAATTTGCAGTTCTAAAGATAATATGAAATGCAAAATATACTAGTGCTCTGAAAATATTTTCCACTTACATATATTAAACTTCCCCCCAACTCAGTTCCTTCAGATCCAAGCAAGTTGAGAAATACTGCTTAGTCTTGGGCTGTAAGGGCCCTCAGCTAAGTCGAACCAGCATTTTTCCTGTCAGATGATGTTCTCTGGAACAGCACGCGTGGTAGAACCCCGCGGAACAATACTGACCCACGCACACTGCAAAAGCCTGCGTAACATTTAACATGTTTTAGTGTTTTCTGGTCACATGCCTTGGCAGGAGAACGCAGTCACGCCGCACGCTGACTCTGTTCCATCACGTTAGCTATGCTATTTCATACCACAGCCAACAACTCGGAATCTGAAAAGCTTTCCATCCACAGAGAAGATGGTCTGGCTCCTCTCAGACAATGTAGAGAGCTCTATCGATTAAGTATATTTTCTTACTGTTAATTTATAGGGAATTTGATACTGTACCATGTGAGTAAAAATTTTAAAGGACAGGAGGGAGAGAGGGAGGGAGGGAGAGAAGGAAGGAAAGAGGGAAGGAAGGAAGGAGGGAAGGAAGGAAGGAGACAGAAAATAGTCTATTGCTACATAAGAGACAATTTGTAGCAATTTCTAGTGTATGAACTCTTGAGCCGAGAGTTCTCATTTCTGAAAATTCATATTTAGAAACCATAAAAAGCCAAACACAGCAAGTCAGAGCTCTATACCAGTTTTGATATGACCTCTGTTTTTAGAGCTAATTTAGCTTTCTGTAAAATTTGCATTGCAGAACATTTAAATAACCCAAAACATGAAGGAAAAACACATCTTCTGTGTCTCAGAGAAACATCTGATGTTGAAACTCTGTATTGCTTATGAACTGGCAAACCTAATTAAGGGAGCTAGGATGTTATAGTGACAGATTTGGACACCAACACTTATCTAAGAAGCAGTCTGGCTTTGAAGTACAACACAGAAGCTTCTATTTATAAATATTTAACTGCAGTACTAATACAAAAATGAGAAAATCTTCATTTTACTCTCTAAGGAGTTCATCTGGAACAAAACTACTGACTGAAACAAGTAACTTCTTAATTTCCACATATATGGAGGAGGATTTAGTACAAACATATTTTTCAGAAAGGCTTCTTCACATTTCCAGTTTAGCAACAAATAATATGACACTTCAGTCTAGTCAAATCTTCCCAGAGCTCATGGCTGCACTCTCAGCTCTGCCCTTCACTATCACAGACTCCAAGGCAGCCTTTTCCAACCACACAAGAAATATCCTTGGGAGCAAGGATTCCATGGGAAGGGCCCACACAAACACCACTTTAAGCATTGCTGTTCCAGCCACTTTAGCTGCAGGGGTAAATGTCCTTTGCAACTCTCTCAAAAGACCCATCTTCCAGATCTAGGAGATCTCCAGAGGAGAGCTCAGCCAGAGGACAAGTAAATCTCATCAGCTGCAATTGTAGGAGTTGAAGGTCTTGACTGGTCACAGGAATTGTCCCTTCTCCTTGGCCACCTCACAGTGCTGCCTATCCATCTGGCTGACCTAATTGCCCCACCAGCATAAATCTATAGAAGCAAGATCTCTCTCCAGCTGTGCTTGCCCTCATTTTCACAGTCCCACTTAATTATGGAAAAGTGTTTGAACGTCTCCTAACTATCAAAGTCTTCATCAAAATGACTGTTGCATATTGCATGTCACTTAGGTGGCTAATTGCTAAAATGCTTTTGGATCCAAAACCTAAAGTGATTCTCACAGTATTAAATAAAATATAGAAGCTGGCATTAAAACTGACATGATCATTGGCAGTCTACTAGTCTTAATTGTCCAAAAGCCACCTAATCAAATAGATTAAGGAGAAGAAGATCAGTGGGAGTTGCCTATCATCACACCAAATCACAAACTCACCCATTATTTTGTTTGAATTTCATGTGCTTAAACATTCAGGAAGCCTTAGTGGAGACACCTCAGCGTAGTCTTTAACAGTGCAAACACATTTTCAAAAACAGTTTTCAAATCAAACAGTTAAAGGTACAACCCTATCTTCAGATGCGATCGCATGCCAGCAGCTGACAGGCACCACACATCAGCCGAGTCAGTGTAACCTTCTGTGTGTTCCTACCCAGCACTGATTGACTGAGCTCAGCAGAGCGCCAAGAGTCACTGTGCAGCACGTTCCCTTCCCAGCATGGCTCTGGCAGGCGCTGAGCAGCAGAAAGGCTACAGAGCTGCTGCAGTGCAGTCCTGCTGCTGAGACCTGGGAAAGACTCAGACATACCTGAACTTCCCTTTAAAACATCAATGTCTTCTGAGCATATGTGTAATGAAACTGTTAAAACTGTTATTACTCTGGTTATTAGTACTTACTAATCAATTACACCCAGCACCGGGGGCAGACTCCAACAATTACTCCAGTTTTACTACCTGATTCCGCCCTCATGTCATCAGCGTGCTACACGCGTTACAGACGTTGAATGTTCCTCTAGCACGTTCCTTATTCTGCAGAGGAATGATGTGTCCAATAAGCCCTAGAATCAGCCTCAAGAAAGCTGTACAATCAGGATGCCTAATGAGATTATCTGATACATGTTGATTGCACTCAACAACACCAGCATTCATCTGATCAGGCAGCTTGGGACATATCTTGCCTTCAGGGAAAGAAGGGCAAAATCTTCCTGAGTCGCCACTAAATACAAAGCTGCATTATTAAGGAACATAACTCAAACTCCTTCAGCAGAGACACAACCAGACGGATTTTCCAGCTCTGTGGCATTTCTCACTGAAAGACAAGCAAATCAATCACAAGTGGTTGGACAGGAAAAATTTTCATTAGATGTCTTGCTCGCTTTTTGAATCCCTACTCTGTTCTTCACACCGCAATGAAGTTCATAACTACAGGGGTTCAGTACTTTGGTAACACAAAGACAATTAAAAATTATTCATGCTGGTATTCTTTATTTACAGAATGTATTTTTTCTAAATTTTAGATCTTTCTCTTGTGGCCAAGAGGGTCAACAGCATCCTGGAGTGGATCAGAAGGGGGGATGGTTAGCAGATCAAGTGAGTTCTTCTCCCCCTCTACTCTGCACGGGGGAGATCACATCTGCAGAATTATGTTCACTTCTGGGCCCCTCCATTCAAGAAGGACACGGAGCTGCTGGAGAAAGTCCAGCGTAGGGCAACGAGGATGATGAGGGAAGTGGAACACCTCCCTTATGAGGAAAGGCTGAGTGATCTGGGTCTCTTTAGCTTGGAGAAGAGGAGACTGAAGAGTGACTTCACTAATGTCTATGAATATGTGAAGGGTGGGTGTCAGGAGGATGGAACTGGGCTGTTCTCGGTGTCATGTAGTGATAGGACGAGGGGCAATGGTTGTAAGCTGGAACATAGGAGGTTCCACATCAACCTGAGAAGGAACTTCTTCACAGTGAGGGTGACAGAGCACTGGAACAGGCTGCCCAGGTAGGTTGTGGAGTCTCCTTCACTGGAGACATTTAAGACCCGCCTGGACGTGTTCCTGTGTGACTTGGTCTGGGTGATCCTGCTGTGTCAGGGGGATAGGACAAGATGATCTTTTGAGGTCCATTCCAATCCCTAATGATTCTATGAGTCTATAATTCAATCTCTCTAGAAAAGGTGGATAAGAATAATATGAACCCCAGCTGAAAGGCAAAAAAATACCCAAGCAGAACTTAGAACTAGGCACAAGTATCAAACTTTATCCAGTGAGATACTGGGTTTATAACACAAACCATAAATGTATCTAAGGAACTTCAATACTCTGGGTTGCCAAAACCACCACTGGAGAAGACAAAAAATAAAGTGGGAAATCAGGAGGAAGTGGTGATTTGAAAGTGGAATGTTTACAAGCAATTCTCAATACAGTAGCAAATACAAACGATGGGACCCCGAAGGGTGTTTGTTCCAGATTTTCCCACACACTAACACTCCACATTTGTCACTGCCTCGGCAGAACTCTGCTCTTGCTAAAGACTGCAAACAGGATGAAACTGGGTCAGGAGCAACTCTTCACTTGTGGGTCCTGTGCCATGGGCAAACTGACATGTCTGGACAAGGATGAGAAATAGCAGCATTAGTCTACATTTTGCTCAAGAGCCCAAGGCTGACCGACAGTTCACAGCGCACTGGAAAATGTGCCAGCAAATTTTAAATTCTCAAAGAAACCTGGCTTTGGATGAAGTTTATATACTTTGCCCACCAATGGTCCTTCCATGCTCAGGTATGATTTACCTTGGAGGCAGGTGCCTCATATTAAAATACAAGTGTGTTATTCAAGTGAGAATTCAGAACTCCTCTATCCAGTGACTGTCCTCTTAAAAACCACTGGGACATTTGCCACTTTGTCTTCAAAAGGAACAGAGCTAGGTTTTCAGAGGCTGACAACTGAAAGATGTGCAACGCTTCTCTGGGTCACGTTGTTCAGGCAAGTTTGACTGTGAGCAAAGAGACTATAAGTCAGATATAAACAGTGTAAAAGTCCTTAATTACTGGGTAATACACACAACAGATAACTAGGACAAATGAGCAGTTATGCTGAGGGTTAAAACTCTCTCCTCTTGGATGAGACACCTGATGAGCCTCTGCTGCCCAGGCAGTTGTCACACAGCTGAAAGGATGGGTCAAATGGGGCACTTGTTTCCATCTTCTGATTCTCTTTTTCTTAAGCTTTTTACAAACTGTTATGTCAGCACTTTTCTTCTTGCATATTGTTGTGTTTCAGCTGAGTATTGAAAAGACAGAGGAATCCTCAAGGACTCATCTGTAATGACGAGGCTAATTCCTCAGCAGCCTTGTGCAAGTAATTTACACTTCCTTTGCCTCAATGCCCATCGTAAAAGGGGATTAATTGTATTTAATTGCTCATCATGTAGGCATGTGGGAAGAATCTGACCACTGCTTCACGTGTTTTTTGGAAATGTGAATTGTCATCTACAGAATTTTAGCTATTACAGACCTGACTCAGGAACACAAATCCAAGAACACCTCTGAAAAGAAGAACTTTTGATTAAATAATAATTATGAGATTAAACATGTTATTAAAATGATAAAACCATCCTATTATCTAGCTTTTGTAGCCACCAATATTCTCCATAAATCATAATGAATAAGTTAGTTGCACACATTTTAGAAGAGTTAGCAGTGTAATTTTATTATTACTTCTTACTATCTCAATTTTCTGAGAAATGTTTGACTATCTTTTTATTAAGCATCATTTTGATAAAACATTGAGAATCAGAAATTTCGTGTTTTCAAGCAAGCCCCATCACTGGAAGCAGTTTCGGCATTTTATATGTTCTTATCCTTTTCTTCTGAAAGCTTCATCAGTTCAGCTCAGTACCACTACCTTTTGATCTACATGAGAGTTCTCCACTGGAAGTAGGATGAAAAGTACAATGAAAAGAGAAAACGTTAGCACAAAGGTACAGTCCCACCAGACACAAATCTTCTCTCTCTTCCAGTCTCCCTTTCGTTAGCTAGGAGGGGATGTTATTGACAACTCTGCCTTTTCGAGTACTTCCAGTTTTCAACTTTTTCATAGACTGTTTTGGGTTGGGACTTTTAAAGCTCATATAGTTCAAACTCTCTGCAGTGAGCAGGGACATCTTCAACTAGATGAGGTTGCTCAGAGCCCCATCCAACTCAGTCTTGAATGATTCCAGGGATGAAGTGTCTACCACCTTTCCGGGCAACTTGGACCAGCGTTTCATCCTCTTCACTGTAAAAAATTTCTTCTTCGTATCTAATCCAAATTTGCACCTTTTCTGTTTAAAGCCATTGCTGCTTGTACTCTCACAACAGGCCCTGCTAAAAACACTGTTGTCTTATTTCTTACTGGCCACTTCAAGATTGAAAGATCATAACAGGGTCTCCCTGGAGTCCTCTCTCCTTTAGGCTGAAAAACCCCAACTGTCTCAGCCTGTCCTCATAGCAGAGGCGCTGCAGCCCTCTGATCATTTTCGTGGCCTCCTCTAGACACCCTTCAACACTTTCATGTCCTTCTTGAGCTGAGAATTTAATTGCTGGACACAGGTATCCTCTGTCAAGCGAGCAAGGTTATTTTACAACACAGCTCTACCTTAGATACATCTTGAAAACTCTCAGCCATCTCTGCTGTTGACAGTCTTTAGCCACTGGTTGGCAGGCAAGAACTTTGAAGCTTCCACAAATATCTCTGTCATAAAACCATGTATTTGACACCTTCTGCTGCACGGGTAGAGGCTGATAGGTCCCAGCCTGGATATTTTCTTGCAAACTGAAACCATCAAAGACAAGGATAAAGGAAAAAAAACCCACGTACAGCGAATGTGCACTACTGAATGGCTACTGAAGGTGCAGAACTGGGCTTACTAATAAAACAAATATCTAGGGACTCTGCTTTCTTCATTCTTTAAGCATTAAGATGGCTTATAATTGTTTAGTGATGTATATAATCTCAACATTTCCCTTTTACTGAATGTTTTCATATTACAATTGCCTAGAAATAGTTCCATTGTAGGGCTTTAATGGCAGAAATAGACTGCATCCATCTTATATCGACTTCCTCTGCTGTGCATTAGCATGTCAGCAGGAACAGTCATTACTGCTCAAGAACAGCAACTTTATTAGACAGGGAGCCACGAGAACCAACATATTACACTGAAAAATTGCCACCCAGCCTTTTCCCTTTATATATTTACAATCTTTTTACTCTTCCAATATGCAGCTTCTCCAAGGTCTTTCCTCTAAGACATTTTATCGTTTGTTTACTGTAAGTCAGCTACTTTGTCAACCACTTAGATGATGTATTTACTCAGCTACTTCATCTGGAACATGTTTTCTTTTACGTCTATTAATCTACACCGCGCTTTCCTACAGCAGAATTGTAGCTGTTCAATAATTTAAACTTTGACATTATGAGGCATTGTCAAACATTCATAGCAGTCTTCGGCAGAACTCCCGCATTACCACACGTTACTCCGTGTCTTCTACACCAGTAGGCATCTAACATTTCCATTTCTAAATTAAAATAGAAATGGTAATTGTGTGTGATCACAAAAGTCATCATGGGAAGCAGTTATTAAATAGAAGTCAAATTGTGCTAAGCTGCAATGTTAGTAATTCAATTCCTCTGCTCTGAATCCAGAAGACATTAAAGACTGATCAGTGAGGTTTCGGATACCTACCGTCTGCTTCCTCCGCAGTAACAACGCAGACGAAATCCTGGAGAATAATGAGCGTTTTGCATCACTCTTCAAATGAACTGAGCTGAAGAAGAAGGCAGCTTGAGGATTGTTAGCATTTTTAAAAATACTGTACCATAAACAATCCAGTTGTGTCCGACACCCACTTTCCCAGTCGCAGGTGCTTTTCCAAAGCCTTGCAGTGCATTTTTTCTGCGGTGTGTGCAGCATCCATCACACCAGTGTGTACACTACCTTTTGATGATGGGTTAAAAATGAAACATAAAAATCTTGAGTCTCAAATGTTTTTTTCAGTCAAAGCCATTCTTTTTTTATTTCCACGGCATGTAACCCATGCCGGCTTTATGTCGTAGGGCTTTGAACACACAACACTCAGAGTGGGGGGACATGAAGAAAGGAACATTTATAAATCATTTTCAACCTGAGAAACAAGTTCTTGAAATTTCCTCAATAGTGATTTTTTTATTCTTTCTCAGAATTCTGTGCTAAATTTTATAGATCTCAAGCTATAAAAGTAGTTTCAGGAGGAAAGGGGGTAGACTGGAGGGGGGGTCTGAAAGTTTTATGAACTTTTTCAACTATTGCACATAAAATTGCAAATGTGCTCTGTAAGAGCTGTTTCAGTTACAGAAATCTTCTTACATACAGTGACCCAGATTTTGTATTGGCCCAGCAAGCTTACGGCATGAGGAGAGAGAGTTCAGAAAGCAATTTGATACCCAATGCTCATTCTGAACCCTGCCTGCGTATACAAATACATGTATTATGTGCAGCTCCAATCCAGCAAAAAATTAGAGCTGTGCTAGGAACACAAGGGCACGTAGAGAACAAGCCTCTCACATCAAACAGAGAGCGGCTCCCACGTTATCTCTAATAACCTGACGTGGTTCCCCACGGTCTGACTTTCACAAGCTAGCAGCGCTCAGCTGAGTCCGTGTCTCACACCCCTGCAGCTGCTGCCCTACCTTCAGCTGGTGCTCTGGGTACACAAACAGTTTGATTCAGTGTGTCTAAGCTCAAGCCAAATTTAACTTGTCTGCCGCAGAACTGCAACAGTGACCGTACAGAATTTCGAGCCAATGCATATGACAAGAAACAACTTTACAATCCAAGATTCTTTAAAAAGAATCATTTTTAAAAGAGCCATTTAGTTATAATTCATATATTTCATCTCTTTCACAGCAAAACCACTAAGTAAGTACCCGCTGTTGTGTATCAGCTCCCCACTAACAAGCAAAGGGGCTACATTCAATGGCTCTCTGAAATTCCTCGTCATTCTTTTGAGTCCTCAGAAGTGAGCAGTGCTTGGTGCCATAATTCTGATACTGCTGGTAACTATAAAATATTGGCAAAGGTATCACAAAAATACCTTCAAATGGCATCAGCTGCTTGATGGGTTTCTTCAGTAAATGGGACTCAACTGGGATGCAACTAGCATCGCCAGAGACTAAATCACTGAGGGGAAAAAAGCTTTCAGAAAGTTTAGAGAGGAGCAAATACTATAAAAATAGAAAAACACCAATACCTTCTTAATTATTTTATGGATTTGTTTTCGCTGGGCTTTTGTTTGCCCTCTGCAAACATTTGCATAATCAAGCTTCAGACATTAGTGTTCCCAGAAAACACATTACAGCTGTTGAATTCTAAAACTGAGGTATTTCAAACTCCAAATCCATACCAAAAAATATGTGCTCGTAGATGTAAATTGAGGTTCTATTGAAAGCGTCCATGGGGAATTCACAGCTCAAGAATGATCACAGGGAGAGTCACAGGCAGCAGATATTTGGTCTCCAAACAGACAACTCCTTGGTTGTACTGACTTTCAGATGTCAGACACTATCGTGTGAAAAAGTATTTGAAAATGTTTCTTGTTTGAGCACAGACCTGTCACCTCGGGGCTGAAAGCAAAGACCAAACCAAGTCTAACAATTGCACATACAAGCAGGGTTTGTATGACGTGCCATCAACAGATGGCCTCCTGGGATCACTGGAGTTGCTCCAAGGGACTGACTTTTCTTTCCCTTCCTTCTTACTCAGACTTTCCTGCCATTTGTCACCCTTTCTTCCAAAAGTACTGCTGCTCTGGACGTGGCTGAACAGAGCAACACAGCAGCTAACCCAGCACTGAGGGTCTCCAGCCTGCCCAGCAGCTGCCGCTGTCTCCATCCATCCCATGGGCGTTCATGACTTTCCCCCACAAAGGACTACAAATATTTGCACCCAGTTGGGAAGACAAAGCCACAGATTCATTGCACTGTTGCTACAGCAGAAAAAGTGAGAGAGAGGCATCAGCATCCCTTGCTGTGGTGCTAAGGTTACTCTGACTTTCCGGTGAGCTGGGCCGGCATGGGAACTCAGCAGACAGTTTCCCCCACCTCCACCAAAAGAGCAACTGTTACCTGAAACAGTTTGCCATCATTTATATTGAAACATAAATAGGCTGGGCCTCTTCCTAGATAAACATTTTACTGACAGAGGTAACATTTTGTGAGCCTCTCCCTACCCCTAACTCCAACTTTCCAGCTTTTAGATCCAGCCATTAGACATTGTGTCCTGCACCCAAAAAAAGTCAACTAAGTAATTATTGATATGTGTCTAAATTACAGCAAGAAAACCTTTAGTCAATCTTTCCAGCACTGCTAAAATGTTTTTATGGGTTTGGATTAGCAACGGGGGGAGGATCCTTACAAGCAGCAGACACCGATATGTCCCACAAGGGACCAGAGCAGGAGCACAGCAATTTCCTCCCAAGCGCACAGGGGAGCGAGGCTAGGACAGAGATTGCATAAACAGACTGTCGTGCTGCTCAGTGCCATGCACACTGGAGCTGCTTGCACAGGTAAAACATGAGTGATGGGAAAGCTCAGAAGCTTTGGGGGATGGATTCCTTTCAGTGTTCAGGAACTGCGATGGTAATCTCAGAACACGTCCAAGCTTATTTACACTGACAACAGGCAAACGGATTGAAAAGTGAAAAAGTTTGCTCCCTTCCCTAGGTTTATCCAGAAGGGGAAAATAAGCCCAAAGTATTCTCTGCTGCTCAATAAGACCCACCCAGTTCAGGTTTGGGATGCCAGGCTGTGTGTGTTCACAATAGCCCACAGTGCTGCGTGTGGAAGGAACCGTGTGTGCTGATGGGCACGTGAGGATGGAGACATGACCCAGCACTGACAAAAACTGATGCCAGCAACCACCTGAGCCCAAGGAGGCTGTGGGGCTGGCCAAGGGAGTGGATGGGCCAAGGGGAGAGGGCACCGGTCCTGCACTGGCTCCCCTTCTCCAGCCAGCATGAAGAAGTAAAGGAAAGAGAGGCAGGATTTGGCTCTCTGTTCTCACGCGCAGGGATTACAAAAGCTATTTTTTAACATGATGCTCATGTCTGCAGGTCATCTCTGCAGCAAATATGAAGAGAAATGTTTGTGGCATTAATCCCACACTGGCAGACTGATGTGGCTTTCAAGCTGAGTAAGTGTTTAATGCTTTAAAGGGAAGGGGAAAAAAGATTTCTTTCAGATAAATTGCTTAATTGGGAAGTCAGGAATTCTCCTGCCTAAGCAATTGATTTTACAAAAGAAAAAGATGTTTATTTCAAAACATAGAGCTGCTATTCATCTACAATATCCAGGGGAAACTAAGCCAAGAGATGGGTGCTAGTCTTGGCCAAAACTGCAGCTTTGAAAACATAAATAAGGCTAATGAGCCAATATTGTTTAAATACACTTTCTTCATGCCTTGACTGTTTTACCAACGAGTAAATCCAACGCCAAGCACACCGAGTCGCCAGATCACTGACTGACCATTTCCCCCAATGGCAGGGGATAAGGAGATGGGGTCCTCAAAGGGACACTCTGTCCTCACCACTCACATCTAACAGTTTTGGAGACCAGTTTCCCTTAAGCTGAATGGACTGTGATATATTCAACTGCAAGGTGCTGCAGATCTTAGACCAAAGCTCCAGTAGCTTTGCTTTCCCAGGAGTGGTCTGCCCAGAGGGGTGGGTGAAGAGACAGAGATGGAATGTTGGATTAACTAAGCATGGTCGGGCCTGGTTTGTACTTGGATGGGAGACAGTCTGGGTACACCAGGTGCTGTAGGCTTACCCTGCTCCAGCAGGAGGGCTTGGACTTAGACGATCTTTCGAGGTCCCTTCCAACCTGTAATATTCTGTGATTCTGTGAAATTCCTCCACTTTGTGTAAGAGCACAAATAGAGGCATTAGAGCCACCACTGTGACCACCAAGCATAGGCATCTACCCCCACTTCCTCCTTCCTCCCAGAAAGCCCTTCAGAAGGACTCCATTTCTTCTCCACAAAAACCATTTGCATCTCACTTACCCCCAAGGTGAGAAAACAACTCTCCATCTACCACATATACAGATGAAAACCAGAGCTGTCTAATGAACAACACGGGACACTTTTGGCAAGGGACATCCCCTCCAGCAAAGCACAGTGCAAAGGAGAGTTAGGATCATGGAAGGGTCAGATCTGGTGCTTGCCCAAGGGGGCCGGTGCTTGCCCAGGGAGGCAGGATTATTACCCCCTTAATGAACAGGCTTGCCTTTGAAGACAAGTTCATCTTTTTAATGATATAAACTTTAAAGCCAATTCAATATTAAGTGCTAATATGTCATTGCTTTCTCAAGCTATAGGAAAATAAAACAACCTATGTATTATACTTTAATATAAAAGCATCAATTTTTTTGTGCTTAGCAACCCACTAAGCCCCCTCTGACAGCCACTACCATAAATTACAGGCATTCACACATTTCTCTCATGAAAATAGTTTTAATTTTGATTTCTCCACAACTGTGTTAATGTAAAACTTCTCAGAAATCTGTGAGCAGAAAGGCCACCGGATTGCTAAACCTGATACCTGTTACTCAGGAAGGCAGCTCGGATTATACAACAAGTAGTGGTCTGGTTATTATTACTGCAATATTAATTTTTGTAAATTACATCCATTAAAACATTATAGAATAGTTATAAAACAACTTACAATTTTGAAAAGACTTAAGATTGTAAAACCTCCATGCTGTCATTGCCTCTCACAAGTTACTATTGCACAGGCAGCTACACTGGGACAAAGATGCCAAAACATTATCTCTGGATCCTTCCAAAACAGATTTCATAAAAGAGGGGGAGATTTGCATGACTACGGCCATAACTTTTCCTGCAAACTTAAGGCTTGGGGTTTTTATTTTGTTCCTGTCCCTGTGTTACTATACAAGCCAAGGGACAGAATTGTAACTAACCCTGTGTAACTCTTCCAAACATTTATACACATTTATAAAGTAAATAAAATAGATGTTGAAAGTTTAGTTAACATGGGAAAAGCACTGCTTTATTCCCCAGTATGATGTCTGTGGAGGCTATGGTACACTGGTTGTAGTGGGAGACATACTGAGGTAACATTGCCACCCTCCTCTCCGACATTTCTTACAGAAGTGCACGATCTATAGCTCTTAGTTTCTCTTTAAGGCTGTGATTTTAACTATATTAGTGTGAGCAGACAGATCTAGCAAGGTAATCTAATCCAATAGCCACTACTCCTACTGAAGTCTTTTTAGCTGAAGCTAGAATACAATACTCTTCTAATCTTCCCTGATTTGCCAGATGCCTTTTAACAGTCAGACACTGAGATCCCATCTCCCTCTGACTGCTCTGTCTCTGCCTCCTCCTGCCAAACTGCCGTTGCTGCCTCCAGGTGTCCTTTGGATATCAGCTCTGTTTCCTTCTCAGCTTTCTGTAAAATCTCCACAGGGCTCACATCCTGCATCCTTTTCCTTCAGTAAGGTCACACAAACAGAACAGCCGTGTCTCTGCTGCAGAGTCACAAACTCCCTCTTTCCAAACTAAAACTTCAGGTTACTTTTCTGATATATCCTCTTGGAAGATGTCCACACTAAAGAGCAGCATTATCAACACCGAGCTTTAGTATCCCTGGAGTGTCTCTCATTTGAAGCCTCTAAATGGCATTAGCATCTTCCCTCTTTCTGGCACTCCCGACGTTGGGATGAGACCTATTAGATGCTCACAGCACCCACCCACCACTCAGCTGGTTACCTGGTGCTACCTTTGCTATCAACACTGAGAAATCAGCAGCAGCTGATTTAAAGCATGATTCACTCAAGCTATCTTACTGGCTAAAATGAATATGGAATAAAGCACCCCTTCATCTGCAGCAGTTGCAATAGCTTCACAGCTCCGGACTGTGGAAAGTCTTTAATGAAGCTGTAGGTGTTGCCTTTGCTCAGGTACCTCTGGCTGGCGTGTATTGCTGTGAATCGCTCCCATATCCATTCACAGTCTAACGAACCCGCACGTCTAATTCTCTTTCCTTGAAACTAAAAGCCCCAGAGGCATTCTGCCACCATCAGGTGCCTCAGGTTTATGAATCACAGGGCTCATTTGTAGGTGCCCAAGATGATGCTTTGCTTCCGGCACACACTGCCAGTAACACCGTGTGTCATCAACTTGTGAGAAGTCAGACTCACCAATCCAAAAAGCTGTCAAATCACTAACCTGGATGCGGCACATTTTAATATTTGTAATTCAATTTGAGGATGCTGGGTAAGAATCTTTATACATGAAAGCTCCTAAATAAATTCCAAAACCACGTTCAGTTGGTGGGCAGCATGCAAGTCTTACTATGCTAAGTTTAAGAATGAAATATTATCTTTACATGTTTATGAAAACACTTCTGGATTAAAGAATGAGAAAGATGAAATTGCTCATGATGTGTTATCCTTTCAAAGAAAATGTTATCTAGCACTCACAGACCCATATCTCAAGTGGCTTCAAAGACAATCAAACCTAATGCCACATTTTGTAAAGTAATGACTTGTGATAGGAAAATCTTTTCATGATGACAATCCAGGAAAGTGCTAACCTATTGTTAAACACAATTTATCACAGTGTTCGTGTAGATCGGTGTACATTCTAAATTCCTGGCATTATTGTTACAGCTGAAGGCTGTAAACTGTGTGTGCATTAGAATACAGCTGGGTGTGTGATTTTTTTTTTGTGGCTATAGGCATCATATGTACCAAATCTGTGCTCCACCTTCACAGGTATATGTACAGGTACCTAAATACACAGAGGTATCCAATGGTTACAGTTTTTGCTAATTGATTTTAAGCAATTATCTTAAAATTATTAAATGATCAGGGAATTAATGAACTAATAAGTTCTGGAAAGTAATTAGTTTATTCTGAAAATGTATTAGTTCTAATTGGAACTAGTAAGTTTTGGAAACTTATTAACAGCTGGTACAGACATGGTGCAGCCGACAGACATAACCCATCAGCACATTCGGAGCAGGCAATGGAACTGCATTCCCCTGTCAGGAAGAGCCCTGATGCTTTTCCCTCTGCTGAGGAGTGTTGGGTAACTGCTGCTGGGATACGCTGTTCTCAGGCATCAGGTCTGTGCTGACACTGAGCCACCCCTTACAGCATGAACTTGGGTTTTGATAGCATCACTTTCTCTCTTTTGTTTTTTTTAATAGTACTACTGTGGGGTTTTTTTACTAGTTTTTTACTAGTACTTGTTTTGTTCCAATTGGTACCAAATGAAAATCACCTGAAAGATCCCTTCCAACTCAATACCTTCTGTAATTCTAAATAAAATTGAACTCAGTGTTACCTTGTACACAGTTAAATTGTTTCTTCATAGATTGGAAGGGCTTAACATAAGTATTTCAGGTGCTTTTTTCCTCATCCTTACATTTGTACCCATGCAGCTTTTGAAGAAGAAGGAAGGGCTGTTTTCAAAAGGAGAAAGCACCACTATTCTCTGGTGGTGCAGATGTTGGCAAGGAGACTGAAACAATACAGGAAAGTGCTGTGTGGAAATGGGAAGATTTACAAGCTGTGATTAGTCCTTCAAATTCCCATCTAGAGACACTGAGCTTGTTCTCCCCAAACGCATACATGTGTCACCAGGGCTGTACTCTTGGTCTGCAAAATACTAGTGTCTCACACTGGCAACTCCGCTCGGCCAACTGTGATCAAATCCAGTTTGCCAGAATGGAAGAAAAGCAACTACAGAAGACGAGGATGCAAAAGAGCCCAAAATGCTTTCAGAGAGCAAGATTCAAGGCTTTCCTGAGTCAGGCTCTTTGATCAGCACTATAATCACTGTTGGTGTCCCCTAACAGGTTCATGCGTTCAGTCCCAAGGACAGGACAAACAGATTGTGCATCTGCTCAGTATTTACAAAAATTTTGAGATGTCAGAGTTGTTGCAGCAACCCACCTTCCCCATCACCAGCCTGTCTCCTGCCACCACTGCCATCTTCCTGCTGCGATTCCCCAGAGCTGGTCTTCCTCAGGGGTTTCCACAGGAATCTAGTTACCTGATGCCTCAAGCAAAACACTGCATAAACCTGTTGGTTTTAAACATGTTGCTTTCTCTTGGGGTTTCTGCATTATTATGCTGCTTCCTAACAATGATGCAGCCCTGGATTACTTGTGCCCCTTGTTACATCCTATCAAGGACAATTCATAATTGAGCATTCACTGAGATTATCTGCTAGTGACTTGCTTTTGACATAATGGATATCAGAAATGCTCTCCTCATTTTAAGGGCTTTATTTCCTAAACAGCTGATAGGTTTGAGTAATTCTGGTACCTGCACGAAGCCTGTTTGGTGCATATCCCGTTGGTGTTTCAAGATCTAACTACCTGATGTTTCAGCCTGAAGAGTATTACAGAGCACCCTGCACAAACAAGAACGGCCACAGATGGGTATCTGTCCAACTAGGAGGAGGTGCCAACACAGCAGTTTAGCAGGATACATCTTCTTAATTGCTGTAAACACACATACAAGTCCACACACAACAAACCCCTTTAAATATGTGCTCCTTCACCTTACTGTATGTATAAGAAAACTATTAGTAAACCACTATCCAACAACTAGTGAGTCTTAAAACACTACTACAACATTACTACTACTACTCGAGATGTAAAACTTCCTGATACTGTCCCTAGATACTGATGTAAACTTCTGCAGAGTTTTTGCTAAGGACATAGCTGTACTTGCCTTTTGTAGTTTACAATCTAAAAGCTAATGAATAAATAAAAGTGAAAGGAAGGCAGGGAAGAAGTAAGAGCAGAGTAAAAGGGTCTAACATACATATTAAATTACACAGTAATTATGTGCTTCTGAAATGCCAATTAGTAACTCCTTCCATGATCTAGCTCACAGTCAGATCGATACTAGGTTGATAACAGCAGAGACTCACAATCTAGTAGAGAATGTTTTATTATTAAAGACTGTAGAAAACCACAGAAACATTAGCTTAACTCCTTTTTTTCCCTTTTATTAAAGTGAAACTCTAGTCCCGACTGTGTTAAGAACCAGGCATAAGTAAGTGTTCTGCAGTCCCCATAACTTCAGTACACAAGTTTTATTTGTAGGAATTTACAATGGCAGCCCCTGGCCAGCCAAGATAATACTTGTTTTCTATTTCTAGTTCGTGTTTGTCTTTTTTTTCCATACAAATAAGGCAAATTAACAGACTTCTTCCACGGTGAAAAAAGATTTTTACAAGCACTTGGCCATCAGCGCAATGACAAAAGTGCACGACGACAGAGTGATTCCCTTGGAAGAACGAAGTTATTTGCCGTGTTGACAGGATGAGGCAAGAGTGTGAAGTATGAAACCAGGCTCGTTGCCCTGGGAGGGGCTGTAATGATACAAAAATAAGGCAGGTGTTCAGCGTTGCCAGCTAGACCCTGCAAGTTTTGTTACAGATCTCTGAATGAAAGATCATTGTTCACAGAAGTGTCAGCAAGGTGGTGGAAAGGCTTGCAATAATTTCAGAACAGCTGTAAAATGGCTTAGAGGTAGGAGAATGCTTCTCAGAAGATTTCTGCATGTTATCCAAGAAGGTTGACATCTTTGGGCTTTTCTTCTTGCTTTACATTAGATTTCCTCTACTAACTTGCTTCTCCATTGATAAAAGTACTTTGCCTGCAGTACACTTGTTTCTCAGGGCTCACGGATGCAAAATGCTGCATCTTTCCCTCAAAAAAGAAGGATGTAAGAAAGGAACAGAGTTTCCCTGTGTCTGGACACCAACCCTCCCGCAGACCCAGGGTGATCCAGAGCAAGAACTGCCACAAACAAAGTTTGCTCAGTACAGTTTACTGGAGAAGCGGGTCATTCTACTTTGTTATGTGGATTTCAAAGTTTATGCTGCACTAGTGAGCAGAGAGTAGCTGATCCAAAAAACAACTAAAGAAGTGACATTACCTTGAGTACAAGACAGAGATGCTGGGATGCCATGGCTTTGTGCATTGGAGAGAAACGTATTACAAAAAGAGAATAAAGAAGGATTTTCATAGAACTCATTCCAGGTGAGAAGTTTCCCTGTAATCTTTCCTCTTGAATCTTCATAGTTGCTGGAAGTTATGATTAATAAGCAATTTATACTTGCTTGAGCACTATTGACATATTTTCAAAGTTATTTCCAATACAAGGTCCCCTTTATCATAAGGCAGGTACTTTTCATAGTGTGCTCATCAAACACTTTCCCATGGACTATCCATTTGCCTGGCATGGAAGCACTTGAAATTATTTAGAAAACACATTTTACACCTGACACACTGAATTAAGAGCAGAAAAATGAGACAGTTTTCTAATGGCATCGGTATTACTGTGTTGGTTGTAGAATGGACTTGTGTCTAGAAGGCTGATTCATGTGCTTTCCTTTTGAAGACTATTGACTTGTCTGGGCCTTTGGTTGTTTTTCTAATGGCATATTGATATTGGTGGTTGTTGTTGTTTTGGCTTAGAAGTCCCATCAAATAAATTTAATAAATGTTGCTGTTGGTGAAAAATTAGCATTGGCTGAACCAAGTGTAAGACAGGAACAGTTCCCAGAGTCAGGACCATAGTGAGCTCTGTCCTCTGGTACTCTCAGAGATAGAGAGGTTTTAAGCAATTTAATATTATATATGCTGGCTCCCTGAATAAGGCCAGGGCAACTTAATTCATCACTTTCCATGACCTTACCCATTTGAGCATGAACTAAGTGGCCATTTATGGTGCAATGGATACAGTTACATGTTACACAGCTGGTAATTAGAGTCACAGGTCAGTCCTCATTTATCAACTTTCCACATTACTAGTTATACACTAGTAAGTGTAAAGCAGCCTATATAAAAATGACAGTGCTAACGGAAGAGTTATACCTCTAACCACCTCCTGCCGCAGCTCTAAGTCATGATTTTTATTCTCATCATCAGCTGGATAAAGCTCAACAAACAATTTGCTCCTTCTGAGAAGACACAGAAACTCCAAAGCTTTCAACTTTGACTACACGTGGAGCAAAGCCCCAGCAGCTTTCCTGGCCCTGCACAAACCTTGCATGGGGCACTCCTGAGTCACAGACATCAAAGCGCTCAAACAAACTTTTCAGGCTTTCAAATCATTTTATGAAACAAAATAGCTGGTGTAAAAATTCCTGATGCTGTTTGTCCGGGATTAAGGATCGATAATCCAACTCTGTCACTGATTGCATTGCTGTTTTATTTCAGGAAAATCTCCGCTTCCTTCTGCAGAGATACTTCCTAGTGAATACAAATCTGTTTAGGGATTTCATTTCATCACTGTAGAAAGCAGAAACTCGGCTAGAAAGTAATTTTCAATCAATGCAACTGAAGGATCTTGTAAGAGGCTGGGAAAGGCAGCGGTCAAGAAACTATCACTACCTCCCTGGGGTCTTCCCCACCATCATCCTCCCTGCTCAGCCGCGGCACCGCACCCACACACCGCTCTCACGGGCGAGGACAGCAAAACCAGCGAACAAGCAGCCTCGCACCTTCCCGGACCATTCCAACCGCGCAACAGCGAAATCACCACAACTAACGAGTCCGTTTCACGCTGTTTTTCTCCAAGCACAGCCGTTTTCTCCCACACCACTACTGCAGAACAGTGACCGGGGTGCACAGCAGCCACCTCCTCCAAGGCAAACTTCGGGCAGAATCCGCGCAGAGACGCGGAGGTGCCGCAGCCGAGCCCCGGGCACTGCTCCAGCCCACGGAGCCCCACAGCGACCGCGAAACCCGCGGGCAAAGTTACCGACGACGCTCCCAGCACCCTTCGCCGTCCCGCTTTGACCTTGAGCGAACTTTCCCCGGTCCTAGCACGGCTCTTCTCACATCCCCGGGCGCGGCACTGCTCTACCCTACACCCCGGTCCCGCTACACCGAAGGGTGGGGCACGCAGAGGCGGCAGCTCCGCGCTCCCCGTCCCTACCTTGCCGGCGCGGGTCGACTGGCACTGGACGTGGTGGGACACGGTCGCCGTTTGGTTCATGTTGGCGGTGTCTGACGGGCAACGGGGCGTCCGCGGCTCCCGGAGCCTGCGAGCAGCCGGTGGGACTCCGGCTGCGGTTCCAGCTGAGGCTCCGCGCCCCGGGGCGCCGCGACAGCACCGCCCCGCACCGCCCGGTACCGCCCCGACCCGCCCTGCACCGCCCGCCAGGACCGGCACCGAGCCCGAGTTCAGCCCCGCGCTGTGAGAGCCAAACTCCGCAGTGTCCTTAGCGGGGGTTGGTACGATTGCCACGGAAAGTTTATGCTGACCGCCTTCCCGTCCTGTTCCCCGGCATTTATTGCCCCTTTCTTTGCCCGTTCCCTTCTGCTATCGCTGCCTCCGGTTCTAAAAAGACTCAGCCCGCTGCGGTACCGGGATACAACGTGAACGGGCACCGTTATGTAATGCAGGTGCGAGGCTCAAGCACCCGCCTCACACCCACGGTACATGGGATCTCCAGTATCTCTGCTAAGCCCTGCACAGCTCCCGGCTTCCCCATGTACCAGAAGAAGAGCTGCTCTGGGTTGACTCCTACCCAAACAAATTGTCATGGATTTGATTTTGGTACAAAGTAAAAAGTCACCACCACCACCCCATCCCAACTAATGAGCAGGTCTTGTCAGAAACATGCCCAATGCTCCTTCCACAGGTCCAGCCCAGAGCTGGTATCAAAGCCAGAGGATTTGAGGGTAGAAGCTGGTAAACTCTGTGAGCAGATTGTGGCACCTCAGGGTGATAAGGGATAATGTGCAAACAATATTTCACATATACGTAACGTTCTTAAATGATCTCTTACTGAGAAACCTTGCAGTAAAATGAGACACCAAAGGTACTCCTGTGGCATCTTAGAGGGCTACATGAAACTGCAGTCGGGGCAGGTACTGTTGATTCTGGAGGAGGCAAAGAAGAGAAACAACAGACTAGAGCCAGAAGCCGTGGCACAAATCTCCCAAAGAAATTGCTGATTTGGAGTCTGACTGCATGAGGCTCCAGCTTCAGGCATCTCTGAAGCATCTGTTCTTTCAAGAGGAAGGCTGCTGAGCACTATTTCATGCCATATCAAAAGCTGCATTCCCAGCACAGGAAACCATTCCTAAAAAAATAACATGGCTTTTAAAAATTCAGGCCCCAGGTTGAGCTTGTTTTGTCTCTTGGTTTTCCACCCTAACCACTTTAGCATGTGCCCAAAAAGTAGAGATTCAAGAAAACAACAATCAAGTTTTGCTAAAGTCTTCAGGCTGTGCTTAGAGGGGCATCAAGTGATGTCAGGCAGGCCCCTCATCTCCTTCAAGCTACTGCCCAGAGGCCTGGACCTTGAGGTATAAGTTGAAGGTCCTTCTCACCATGCAAGGGAGGGACAGGCAAAGGAGAAGGCTGGGAATTTGCTGTGCTCACAGTTCAACATGTACTGCAGGAAGAATATTAGGACCTTGAGCTACACTTGTAATTCTCATTGTGAAGCTCAGATGTCTGCCTGAGCTTTTTTTAAGTGGGGCTCATTTTCAGAAGATTTTAATTTCCTGGAAGGAAATCTGCTTTAAATCATCTCAAATCTGGTACCTCCAAAGCCAAAATTCATATTTGCACATCTTATTGCAGTCTCAAAGGCTGGTACTATCCTGCAACAGCAAACAAGTGGAGAAAGAGATTGAGCTGGTGAGGAAAAGACCGATCTGCAGAGAGCTGCTGAGGAGGCTGCACAGGAAGCCCCACTGCTAAGAGGGAAGAGCAGTCACACACTGCTTCCTCCAGTGACACCCTGAAAAACGTCATCTCTAATGGAAGCCAAATGCAGAATAAAGACACAGTGAGAGTCCCTCCTGGCTCAGACATGGCTACCTCCAGGCACCAAAAGTGAGGTATCTGGGCTGGCCTCTAGCCTGAAGGACTTGCTTGCATTAGCCTCCTTCACCTTATTTGATTTATTGGATTTTGAGCAATTCAAACCACATTTAGCATGTGTATCAGGGGCTCAGCAGTGCTCTTCCACCTCCCTCCCTCATACTCAGGCAGGACTAAAACTTAATGGATCCAGATGGGAACAAACCTACAGAAAAATGTCACTTAGGATTCAACTTGAAGGTTCTTTCATTGGTGCAGGAAGAGAGTGTGAATAAACAGCTGTTTGGGAAAAGAGCTAATAATCCAACTTTCACCATGCTCTGTCTTTTGCCCAAATGTTTGTTCTGAAAAGAAAATTACAACTTTTGAGTTACTGCTACCTGAAGCTCAAACAAGTAGAAGCAACCTGGAAGATCCAAAGACATCCTTCTTTTTCTTAATAATGAAATATATTTGCATTTGACCATCTCAGATGGGAACTACTTTAAGTCAAAAGAATGGACTAATGATATTTTAGGTTGTGTTAAGTATTAGTGGATTTTTATAAGCTCCTATGAGAACTTTGCACACATTTTTATGCTTAATTTTACATTTCACAGTGGTTGATGCTCCGTGCAAGCCCCACACCCAGCTAACAAAAAACTCTCTTCCTTATAGTAACAAAGAAAAAGCGTCTTGAGTAAAAAAGCTGCCAAAGACAGATATAAGATCAATAATTTCCTGGCATTGTTTTTAAATGAACGTCTACAAATTTTAATATATCTATTCCTAGAAAGAATAAAGTTTGCTGATTAACCACCCACTCTCATGAGGTGGAACTTCATTAGAGTATGAACCTAGCAAGGGTGATTGGGAGTCGTAATGGCTCTGTAAGTGTATCACTTGTCATTATAAAAAATCTCAGAAACAAGTTAGATCAATAGAGTGAGATTCCAACGTATGCAGGCTGAAATCCTCCAGAGCCCCACTCCACTGCTCACCTCTCCAGTGATGTCTTTCACTGCCACCCCTCCGGTTCTGCAGTCCAGCCATTAATCCTGTGTCGTGCACTCTTCTTTGGGAACTGGCTGCTTAGCAAAGTGCAGTTCACCCTGGACGTTGCCTGCTAATGTGAGTATCCACAGTCGCCCTATGAGGAGGATTTCAAAAGTTTCTGTGCCTTTAGGGTGCAATTAAATAACTGAGTGATTACCAAAATATGCTGGGGAGTATTAAGCCATGAGCAGATGCCTCTGTTACATATTGCAGTAGAGCAGTGGTACCTGCTGGTATCACAGCAGCCCCTCAGTGATCTGAAAACTCCTTCCTGAAATATTTAAAATGAGATGATCACCCAGGAAAATTGATTAACCTATTTAGAAAGTTTAAGTGAAAATCTCTGTTTCTGATAGAAAACCCTGGGTGTCCCACTGCCCAAACGCAGCAAGTGGCTGGCGGCAGCCGGATCTGCTGCTGGAGACAGCGTTTCCCAAAGGTTCCTGATCACTATTCAGGCCCTGCAGTAACCTGCTGTTAGTAACTCCCAGTATAGTTCCCCAGCCACACATTTTCCTGCCTCTTTCCTGTTCACTTGCTTTTCAAGCCTTCTGTTCATTGAAAAAATCCTCACTATCAACAACCCCTTTCTCATTTTTTAAGCCATGTTTCATGAATTACCGCGTATAATCACCATTCTGAGAAACAAAAGTGTTGGTAATTATATGAACTTCGTGGCAACGTGTTTTTCTATAGTTGTTTGCTTTCTTTTCTGTTTTATGCAAGTACTGAAAGTTTACTCTTACTGCTGTTCTGCAAACCTAGGGCCTAATTCTGCACTCTCATAGACTGGCAGATATTGACAAGTGTGAACTCAATTTCTAATTGATGCCAGTTCATAGTCAGATTACAGACATCTCTTCTTATAGATATAACAGTTTTAATATCACAAGGGATGCTGATTCAGGATCACTGCTAGGCTGCCTTCCTCAGAAGTATTCACAATGCACCACGCTGGGTGTTGATGTATGGCTTGAGTGAAAAACAACCCTATCTCCAGTCAGCTGTACACAACTCCTCTATTTTGTCCCTCTTTCTCCAAACAGCTGTTATGGGAAGGCCAGCAGCCACTGTACAGTGCTGGTTGTGGCCAGCATGTTCACATCACAAGGTACCCCAGGAAAAGGTGTTCTGGAGGACGGTAATGCGTCCGTGCACATACGGGCATTTGCACACCTGCATAGCCCCATGTCCCCTATAGCTGGCCGTCTGCCCGCAGCTGATGAAGGGAACATGAAGGAGAATTCCCTCAAGTAAAGTGTAACTTCAGACAGACTCGATAAATCTTTGGGCTGCCAGGTTTCAGTCTGGCTTCGGTGCTGTGAACTGCTGCTGCTCTGTTAACCTGCAGTGTCAACATTTGGTTACTAGAATGAGGGATTCCTCTGAGTGGACCGTTCTCCCACTGATAAAACTATGTGTTACCCCTGCAAGGTGGTGTCTTACTCACTGTATAGATTTTCACTCCTTTTACACCCCCCCCCCCCAAAATTCCCTC
>VXBP01007878.1:529798-617228 GCA_013400115.1 Rhinopomastus cyanomelas
CAAAATTCCCTCACAGCTTACTGTCTTCAGGTTTGAGGGGTGTTTTCTAACCAGCTCGGAGTGGTTCAGTGATTGATGTTTTGAACAAAACCAAGGAGGATTCACACCATCGCTGAAAGAAATGCTCAAACTTACAATACCCAGTCCAATATATGGAACTGATGAAGAAACAAATACAGATATTCATCATCTGTACAAACCAATATCCACAGCAGCATAAGGGCACATTTCTCCAGGTTACTGTCTTGTCTTATTCACTACATCTATTCTAATAGAAAACACTTAGATGAAATATTTGTATCACTTTTTAGAAAAAAAAATGTTATAAATACTTGAGCATATGCACAATGATTCCTTCAATTAATTTTCTGTAAAAATGAAGGTGGGTACTACGAATTTTAAGCCAGAACATGAAAAAAAATCCTCCATGTTACCATAATAATGAATTGTTTTGACTAGATTCTGCCTGAAAACTTGGGATGTCATGAAAACAGGATCAATCACAGAATCATAAAATCATTAGAGACTGGAAGGGACCTCAAAAGATAACCTAGTCCAATCCCCCTGCCACAGCAAGATCACCTAGATCCAGTCACAGAGGAACATATCCAGGTGGGTTTTAAATGTCTCCAGAGAATCACAGAACATTAGGGACTGGAAGGGACCTCAAAAGATCAATAATGTCTACATATCAGTAGCTCAGTAGAAGAGTATGTCATGAGAAGCAAAGGAAGTGAAAAACAGCCTGCATACAACTCTGTTACCAGGGAAGAGAAGCCAGTGGCTTCTGAGCTAGAAAACTGCAAGCAGAGGCAAGAGACATTGGTCTGTACCTGAATGAACTGTATGTGTCACCTGCAAAAACCTACACAGACAGTAGGTGACCTTAGGAGTGGTAATTCACAACACACCTCTTAGCAGGTCTCTCTGGGATACTGAATGAATCACAAGCAGTGGCAGAAGCAAAAGGTGTCTTTAGGATCCCTTGAGTCCGTTCACGGAATGCCTGTTACTAGACTCAAATAGGGAGCGTGGAAGGAGCAGGTGTTTGCATTGTGGTCATTCCTTAAACAGCAGAGACCAAAGTTACGCTCAGCTCAGTGTGAATGTGCCAGTCACACAGCACTTACAAACTAGCCAGAAAATGCACAGAGGTGTAGGAAATAGAAGAACAAAAAATAATTGAGAGAAACAGATACTTTACACATGAGGAACTTCAGGAAAGAAGAACAAATCCTCTTTCTTCGATCTTGCATGAAATCCATAGTAGACCCCAGGAGCACTATGTTCCATCTTCCTGCATTCATTTAGACTTCTATCTGCAGGAGCAGTTGCCTGATAAAAAGAAAAAGGCAAATCTGACTGATTTGAGAAGAAGATTTAATCATGCAGAACTATTACTCATAGAGCTAACAGGATCCAGTATTTCTACCACGCAAAAATTACAGGATGAGCAATGTTTTTGCACATATGAAGACTTACAGGAACACAACTAACATTCTTCCTGCCTGTGAGCACAGCCATGTTCCCAGCCCCACAGCACAGCACTCAGGAGCTGTCACAAAACAGTGGAGACACGACAAAAGTGGGGTGTGAAGCGTCTTTCTGTACAGGTTTATGCTTCTTTAAGCAGGTTTAACCTTCTTAATTGCCCAGGAAGACACCGAATCTTATGCCAAACATTTAGTCTGCAGGAACATCCCCATCCTCCAGGGACACTTTTGCTAACTGAAGATAGGGCTGAGTTCTGTGTTTCTGGGCTGAGACTGAGACAACATCCAACTCTACAATTACGAGGGTCTTTACTGAAGGTTCAAGATTAGGACATGAATGAAATGTCAAGACCCAGGGTACCTTGTCCAAGCAGGCTCCTCCCCTTTACATTCAGTGCATATAACAAGTCACTTAGAGGAACCCCCTTTTTAAGGATCAGACCCCAGCTAGTAGCGAAACTCCTACAACTTTATAAGAATTCACACTCTGAGGGCTGGTTCAGATTTCCAAGTATTTACATACCTAATAGGTAGCCTTGAAAACATGTCAGGGCTTTGCCAAGCTTAGTATGAAAGTCCTTTATCTGATCAAATTGTTTGTCCCCTAGATGATCTTTCGAGGTCCCTTCCAAACGCTAATGTTCTGTGATTCAGTACGAAGAATTTACCCCATGATTCCTTCTGCATCTGAGATAGCTACAGTAGATATCACACGCAGGCAAAATTAATTCTGAGCTCTTGTTCTGTTTGTATTTAGAGGTAGCACCCCAAAACCAGCTGGAATGGAAAAAGGAGAAAAGGAAAGTTTAGATATTTAAAGGGTTTGAAGTTTTAATTAATAGTTTGTAGCTATGGAGACAGATGATGGGGATTAGGGTTCTTTATGTTAGCTCTCAGGGGCTACAAGAAAGAAAGATGCTTTCTAGATTAAACAAAACAGAAAAGTTCAATGACAACAGCAAAAATGAAATAAAGAAAGAAAGCAAATGGGCTGCTGTAGACCCTTTCCCTTCATCTATCTAGGTTAACTCAAACCTCAGCAATTTTTAGAGGCATGCAATTACCCGTGGGCATAAGAAGAAAAAAAATACCTTAAAAGAGTTGTACTGAAACCATGATTGTTCCCAACAATACGCTTCAACCTTACTGAATAACAGACCAAAACCCTCCCTTCCTTCCCTCAGTGTAAATCTAACAGCACATAACATGGTGGGTTTTTTTACAGAGGGAAGACAATTTATGAGCTATTTTCCTAAAATGTGGCAGAGCTTCAGGAGCGGTTGCCATCAGATATGAAAAGATGCTTTTCCTACCCCTCAAGACTACCTGCAGTCTGTTTGGCCTGAATGTATTCCTGTCACTTCGCTTTAAAGATGTTTTTACAAGACTCCCAGGATGCTGAAAAATATTGTCTCTAACTCATTGCCACATATAAAACAGAGGAGTGATTAATCTTCTGGCATTCTCTTTCCTCACAGTATTAATTTATTGTTGGGCATAGTTTCTTACGTGTTTCTTTGCAATGGCAAAAGCCATCATTTTAATTAAACAAGATGAAAGATGGGATACCAAACGACCCTGCTGGTAGGACTGAAGCTTGGGTTTTGAGGATGTTACGAGGACACTGCTTTGTCTTCCCACCTCTGAGGCAAGAGAACAACCTGAGAATAGCAGCAGTCTCAGCTGCTAGTGGTTGTTTTGGTTGTTGATATCTGAGAGCGAACCTGCCCAGTCAGCTACAGATTCTGCACAGCCTCTAGGTGCTGCTTCAGTAAATGAAGAAGCAAGATGGTACAAGGAAAGTGGTGGTAAGGAAAAAGTTTAAACAAAGGCTTTAGGGAAGATGGGAGAAGACAGACAACAGGAATTTGGAGGAAGAACATGGCCAAAGCACCAGTAAGATAAGGACAGAGGCGAAAAGCTTCACATTTTAAATATAATCCCTACCACAGGGTATGAAGATGGGGCTGCAGTCCAGGACCAGACTTGGCCATATACGTAATCACAGAATCATTGAGGTTGGAAAAGACCTCTGAGATCATCAAGTCCAGCCTATGACCTGACACCATGACATCAGCCAGACTATGGCACGAAGTGCCACATCCAGACTTTTCTTACATGCCTCTAGGGATGGTGACTCCACCACCTCCCTAGGCAGTCCACTCCAGTGTCTAACCACCTTTCCATAAGGAAGTGCTTGCAACCTAACGCTGCCTTGCACAGCTTCAGGCCCTGCCCTCTCTAGCTGCCTAGGAGAAGAGCCTGACCCCCATGTGACTACAACTTCCCTTCGGGTTGTTCCAGGGAGTGATAAGATCCCCCTGGGTCTCCTCTTCTCCAGGCTAAACAGCCCCAGCTCCCTCAGCCTCTCCTCCCTGGACTGCTCTTAGTTTCACCCATACATGCTGCTGTTTCATATGTTCCTGGAAAAGCGTCCTCCTCTTCCTTTTTGATATTTCTTAGTCTCTTCACATTTGTGAAGCCTTTTCACTAAGAGAACATCTGAAATCCCCTTTATCTCTCTTTTTTTTTTTCGCAGTCACAAGTGTGTCAGTCACAAGCCCACGCTCCTCAACCACCATGATTGCTCCTGGGCTTCTACTGACAATCTGTGAAAACTTTGGCTGCCCAAAAATCATTGTGAACATTTTTGCTTCTTTTTGGTAGAATGATGAGACGTTTCCATCTCATTGCCATGTGCCAATGTGCCTTCACACTCACACCTCACTGAGTTTTAGTGACACCAAGTACCACATCCAACCAGCAAGGAAATACTACCTCGTTAATGAGACATGCTGTTATTGCCAGCTGCTCATTCCGGTATCACTTACACACGCATAGAAATAACTTTCTTATACTTTAGCATCTCTTTTATGTTCCAGTCATAAAAAAGTAGAACACTAAGTGGGGAAAAGCGGTGTGGATCATCCGCTCCTGTCCTTTGCAATGAACCAAGGAGTGCTTCTGTGGAAACTCCCTTCAGTGCTGCAATACTTACACTAGCCATGTAGGACAACACAAGACTAGGCTGGTTTCTGCTTTCTCTTAGGCTGTGAGCCTTTCGGTAAATCCCAGAAAGCTGTTGAAGACCTGTGGAACAAAGAGTTGGGAGGAATTTGTCACCAAAAACAGTCTGATGTGCAGCTGCAGGTTCTCCAGCAATACTGGACATTTCTGATAACAAAATCCAGAAACGATGTTATTCTGCTCTTACCTTAGGTAAAGTGCTGCAATTGATGCTTGTTGGGATGCTGAGGGCCTCAAGCCGGGTTTCACTGACAGCTACAGCACCTGGAGGCAAGGGCTGTTCATCACATTTATTTATAACTGGTGAGACACATGTCACGCAGCCACCCTGCACACACTAGAGAAGGACGCTGGCTCCAAACACACCATCCAGCCAGTTTTGTGGTTGCAGTACACTTTCCCAATAATTTTGAAAATACGGTTTTATTAAAGCGTGTGATTTGTCAAGAGTGCTTCCAGCAGGTGTAAGGAAAAGAGAAACTGAAGCTTGCTTAACCAAGTTTATAAACCTCCTGTTCCAATCTCAAAGATGAATTACACTGCAGGAGCACGTTTACTAAACGTTCATGCTCTCCTTCTTGCCCTCCTACTTATGTTCAAAGAGTAGAATAGAAAAACATAAATCAAAGCCTCAGAACATATTTCTTCTCCAATTCCAAAGCTGCCATATCTCTCTCCTAGCATCATAACCCCCCACCACACAAGGAAAAAGCGCGGCCCAGCAATCACCACTTCAAAATAATTAGAGGCAACACAGTAATTTACACTTATCTAAAGCCTTTCACCCCAAGGATCCCAAAGCAATTTATACACAATATAGATGTGGCTGATATAAAAACAATAACCCAAGGAGCTACTTGGGAATTGAAGGAGTCTCTGAACTGTGCAGGTCTTTGCAGACTAGGACACTGTGTATGCCCATTAACCTGCTAGCAGTTTGAACCACATCCATGCAACCTCCTGTCCCAAGCTGAGGAATAGTCTAGCAATTAAGAGGCACAATCTGAACTTTGTTTTAATTCAAGTTGCTGGTTTTTGGAAATTAAGAAAAGAGAGGACTTGATTCAACACTGTCCATCAGACATGCCCAGCTTCCAGTGGTGCTTGTCTGAAGCACTTGCAGGATTAACACATCTTTCTGGAGAGGAAGAAAAGGTCTCGCTTTCTATGTTACTTCCTTTTTCTGAAAAATTAGTTCTGATGCATCCAGACTCTGGGTAAATATTGTCCTAAAGGCAGACTCTTGTTTCCTCTGTGCTGGCTCTGAATTCCACCAGCTGCTCAGCAAATTAAAGCAGACAGTACACGGGTGCTTGCTGGAGTCCCAGTGCTGTCAGTAGCACCAGGTCATGCTGGTACAAATTGGTCTCTGAACGTGGATGTGAAATAGCCGCTGGCTCCCCCGTCCTTAAACTCAAACTGGTTGAAAGGAAGCTTGGGGACTGGAATGGTTATTTTCTAAAAATGAGCTGGTGATCCATTTACCTTTTCAAGACAATTTTCATAGGGAAAAGGGCTATTGGTCCTTTCTGCATTAAAAGCCATGGATTTGGTATTGGCTTTCCCCAGACTTCAAAGTGCAGGCACACAAACTTTGAAAGCGTTAGCTGCTCACTTTGTGGGAGTCCCAAAAGGCAAATCTGTGGAAAACAAAACCTCTTCTGCAATGTGAGTTATAGACACCAGCAGCAGCAAAGCTCCCTGACAGTCTTCAGATCCAAAGAGTTCACTGTAAACCCCAGCATTTCAAGGGACAGCCTTATATTATCACCTCGTTTTCAGATTGGGAAATTGAATCAAAACACCCGAATACCAGGGGACGCTTTGGTCTCAAGGGCACGAAACTTACTCTTGCTGCTTGCTCAGCCCTCTGTAACACATTTCTCCACCAAAACATGAACATAGCCCTGTCAGGAAAATTCCAGATTTTTAATGGATTGAATGAGAACAGCACGTGCGACTGGACCGCAGCAGATGATCTGCATCTCTAAGGTGTCTGCAGTCAGTCTGATCAGTGAAAAGAACTGGCCTCACTGCTCACTGTGCTACCGACTCAGGAAGGAGGAAATGATACTGTGTGTTTTGGGGGAGGAGGGTGTTTGGTTTGGTCGGGTTTGTTTTTAATAAAGCAGCATCAGGGGGAAATGTTAATAATTTTGCGAGCTCACCACATTTCCATTTCACTCCTGGATGGCAGCTGCAGCATCTCTCAGCAGGGAGACAGGAGTTTGCTATGAAAATACAGAGAGAAGCAATTGATGGGAACATTTTGCCCTTTCTCGTGATCCCTGGGCTGACTGATGATCCCTCAACGACACTCAAGACAAGTGAATTATACAGGCAGTTTTCGTAATGTTGTTTGATTGCACTGCTTCACACTGGATTCTGCTCTGTATTACCTTTTAGCAGGCAAAGAGGCAGCATAATGAACATTTTTCTTTCATTATAGAGTCCTGAGAAATTGCAGGTATTCAGCGTTGTCTGTTAAGAGACAAATGCCAAAGGAAAAAAAGCTGACAAAAAACAAACCTTACAATGGCACTGGGTTGGGCTAAACTGTGCAACTAAAACATCAAATGCATGGGGTTATTTATTCTTCAGTTTTCATACTGCTTCAGTGTGTGGTTCACATCTTCAGGAGGTGAAAAACAATTTCATTTAGTAGAAAGGCTGCCCAAAGAAGGGATGCCAGTTTATACCAGCTGGGAATCTCACCCTGTGCCGATCCTTTTCATTCATCCCCATTTCTTCACATCTAACTGCCAAGGGACTAACCTGGGTCTGGAAATGTATTGCCCACATGTCACCAGTAACACTGTTTTTTCTCTTCCATTCTCTCCAGAGTATATAAGACAGAACAGACTTCTAAACTAGATTTGGGCAAGCAATGGAGGCAAGGGAAAAAAATAAATAGACCGAAGGAGTAAAATTCTGTAGTCAATTCTGGGTAAAACAGGTTCTGTTGTTGTCTTCACTGCAGACTAGAGTTAATTCCATAGCGTGGTTTTATCTTCAGTGTTCATGCATTTATAAAAATGATTCATAACATGAAGCTTGTAACTGAGAGGATGTGTTTTATGTGACTCTAGTCTCACAAGTCTTCATCCGTGGTTTCACTGCTCTCATGAAGTGCAGCCACTGTGAAAAGTCAGTCTGCAAAGAGCAAGGATTTTGATTATCAGCACAAAGGGTCTTGCACAGACTTTGGAGTTACAGGAACCTGACCACAAGGAGCAGATGCTGGCTGATAGCTGTGTTCTAATCGTAGTACAGTGGGCTGGAAAGATATTGGGGGGGTCTTCCCTGCTGCTGCAGGTGACCCAGTAATAAAAGTGTTTTGATGAACTGATGAATTGCTTCGTTCACTCATGAGATGTTTCATGTCCTTTTGTTTTATTTCTAGTTACAGAAACTTGCAGTTGGTGACTGTTGAAGAGGAGGGAGGGAGGGAAGGGAGGGAGGGAGGAGGGCAGGACAGACGGAAGGAAGGAAGAGGGAAGGAGGAGGGAGTGGGGAGGGATGAAGGCAGGCAGGGAGGAAGGCAGGAAGGCAGGCAGAAAGGCCTGTGTGAGTCCTCACCTCAACTAAATGGGATTAAAAATCCTCTATATCTATGCAGCACAGATTTGAGCCTTTGGCACACCGACACAACTGCCGTCTGGCTGTGCGTGTTTGTTGCCTGACAGTGGATGATGCCTGAGGAGTGTCACGGGTGCCCACCTGGCAAAACACATCTGTGCACCATGGCGTGATGTGTTTAGGCTGGGAGGTTTTGCATGTTCTCCTGTGCCCTGGGAGCTCTGAGAGACAGAGTTTGCGTTCTTCCCACGCTGAGCCGTAGCAACCCATGAAACACATGGAGCTCTGTGCCTCTGAGACAGAGCAAAAATCTCACCATCGAAACATATCTGATGACATGCAATCGGTAAAGAATTAGGGCTTGAGAATATTCCTATTTACAGTCTACCTGGCTGCACAGAAAATAGGGCCTCAAAGAGAACTCGGGTTGTATTACCATTTAAGAATAAACTTGGCTCCAAAAGTAGCTGTGCTGATGGAATAAAATCTGTGTCTCATTTGATTTGCTTCCAGAAGATGCTCTAACTGAAAAGAGCACTATGACACTACACAACCAAGTCCATGCTAAATGGATTACAATTATAGAACTGATAGATCTTAGAGCATAAATTTAAATGTAAGTATCTGTCTTCTTTCAGTGCTGCCATACACTGCATTTAGAAGCAGATGTAAGTGATCATTAATAAAAATTCATAGTAATATTAAAAACTATTGAGGTAGTCAATAAGACTGGGAACTGCTGTATTATGCAAATCAACCAGCAGAATAAAGTAGATTTTAAAACTGCAAGATTCTAAATATTAAAGTATTGTTAGCAGGTGGGAAACAGAACAGCTGGACATGCTGGCAAGGAAAGGGACTTGCAGAAAATCCCTAATGAAATGCAACACCCACAACTGAGAAGGTACAAGAGGCAGGGCAAGCCAAATATTGGGTTGCATGAGGAGCAGAACCCAAATGTCCAAGAGGGATGTTTTCACATTTGTTAAAGAAGCTGTTGAAACTGTTGGAGGGAGAGGAGAGGAGAGGAGAGGAGGCTGAAGGCAAAACAGGGCAAGACAGGACTCATGAGTTATGGACACATAATTATCAGCACTGAGTATCTTGGAGTTCACCTGGTGGCACACAGGTTTATAATCAAGGTGTAACTCTGACATATTTCCCTCCTACCACAGCTACTGTTGGAAAGAGACTTCTTCAGCTCTACATGCAAGAACACCAACATCTTACGGCTTCTGGACTACTTGGTAGATAGCTTACTAGTTTCTCATAAAGCAATTCTCTAAAGTAGTAGTCTTTCATTCCCTCTTACCTTTGTACCCAGATTTACACAATTAATTAGGAAGTGTTTGAAGACTTAGATTTTAAACCACTTAATTAATAAGGAGTGAGCATCTGATGGCTAGTCCTCTTGGTCTCTTTAACTGAATGAGAGAATTTGCAAGAAAAAGCAGCAAGAAAAGCCAGTTTAGTCTATAGCAAATTGTAACAGCAAACAGAAAGGTTGAGAAGAACATATGTGTCTATTTACTTTTGTAGATGACCATATAGGGGCATCCCCAGCAGAGTTCCGTCAGGGGCACGTTTGTGGTCATCGTGACACAACACGAGTTCCAAGGATCTTCCCTGACTAGCCAGACAGACTGGCCATTACAACCCAAGATATCACTGTTTTTATCCCACCTCCTAAAAACAAAATGCAGAAACACAAGAATAGAGGAGCCTTGTCATTTGTCCCAGATCAAGGAAAAGACTGGAAAAAAGAGCACTGACCTCCTGAGGTCCTGGATGCTCAGCTGAGCACCGGAGCTACCAGGTGACATTCAGCTCACACTGGGACAGGAGCCCATCGTAGTATCATGGGAGGAAAAATACTCTGTTCAGAAGGAGACAGGACACATTTGGCACCATAATGTCCCTGACTAGAAAAACTATTGAGTCCTTATCCTAACACCCAGCTGAGCGATGTGATTTCATGCAGGGCACACTTATTTGAACTAAATCTTTCCTATGGAAAAAGAATCATGCATCAGCAGCATCCTATCAGTTTTATTTGGTAGGAGCTGTCACACTGACATCTCTCTAAAAGCAAAATGTCTTTTTATGCCAGCGGAAGGTCTGAATGCCAAATAACAAGAACAGGCCCTTCTAAGTTACTGAAACATTTTTAGTTGTTTTGTTCCCTGTGGTATCTGCCACAGGCAGGAAGAGCCAAGACTGAAAACAGGATAACTTAGTAAACAGCACTGAGATATTAATAATATGAGTAAGAACTAAGAAAATATCAGAGCTGTTGTTACACTGAGCTTTGTAAAGACCATAAAAGAAACTGCCCCTCTACTGAGACTTTTTAAAAAGAGCTTTAAAAGCTGCTCTTTTAAAACAACATTACACTGGTACTTACGAAGCATCAGGCTTTGCATCGGGGAAAAATGCTGCTTTGCTCTTTGATTTTAAGAACTGTGAGTTTGGTAAGATCTTGGCAAAAGCACTCAAAAACTATTTGAAAAAAGAGTTTGCTCTTCAGTACTGGCAAAACTGATTTGTGGTAAGATGGAACTCCGTATACAACATTTTAAAAGAAATACTAGCCTGTGGCTATGATTTTGCCAGTGTTCTGCATGATCCATCTCCACATGACGGTTTAGCCACCTCTCTGGTTTTGCCAAGGCATTTGGAGTTGGGCTTGCTGATACAAACATAACGCTTCATTATTGCTAATTAAGCCAACCCCTGTAGTTTGGATCAATTCAGCAAGTTCAAGTGAATAAGGATGTGGATCTCCACAGAACTGGGCCTCTCTTCCACAGTTCGTATAGAAAAGGCAATTCCAGTGAATATTGGTTTTTAACAAAACCAAGAGGTAATTTTTGGTCAAAAAGAAAAGGAAAGGCAGGTACAACAGGGAAAGCCTTTCGGAGGGCAAATCTGATCCAGAAGCCCAAGAAATTCTAAGAAGGAAGGAGTAAACATCATATTGGCTAAAAAGCAATGAGGCTCGCTGGTCAAAGGAGTGAACCAGGGTAAACCACAAAGTGTTTCCTCAGCAAATCTGAGCCCACCCCAATACATTTTAGTCTGCCCAGCAGCAGCCTCTCTGCCAAAGAGGCAGAAGGCCTCTGCCTTTTTTGTTCCAGCCAGAATAGGATTTAACCCTAAATGTGTATTTTAAAAAATAATTTTAATTATAAAATTTGCATAATCACTTATGACTAACCCCTCATTATAACTGAAGTCATAGCATGTGCAATTATCTCTTTAGTTTGGGTTTTAAATGAATATGAGTCATTCTCCTTCCATTTAAAACCTCATTTTCCACAAGTAAAACACTTCCAACGAGCTTTGGAAGAGAAATATCAAAGGGGCTAATTCCCCCTTGTTTTAATTTAACTGAAGGAAATACAGTTACATAAAGGACAGATTTGAATCATTACAGTTCGTCTGAGCTCTCACAAGGAAGACAGACAGCAACAGCAAATGTATGGGTACATAAAAAATTCAGTGTCTTTTGCTGGGTTTTAATGAAGCATTTTTGTTTAAAGGGAAGAGAGTGCAGGGAGAGAAGAGTATTTCTGCAACACCACACTGAACACATAGCGGAACAAGACTTGTCCTCTTCTCTGACCCCTATTGTGCTCCTGAAATTGCTCACAAAATGAAACATAATTGATGTGATTGTCAAATTCCCTTTCTCTAAGCGCCACAGTAACTTCCTGAACCTAAATACCGCAGGACTTTTGTCAGAAGAGAAGAAAGCTCTCAGCTCCCTCCAAGAAGAGGCAGCTTTCTTGGCACTGCCATTCCGTTTCAACAAAATTACCTAATCTATATGCTAAATTATTCCCACATTTAGAGCTGCACCACTGCTGTGCTGTCACTCTGGCGCTGCCCCAGCACGGCTGGTTTTTGCTTTGGGATATTTTGCAAGGCACCGCACAGGGATGCAAGGGCTAACGTGATCAAAGCTTGGTTGTGTCTTCTGGGCTTGACTCACCAGGTGTGTTTTTTGCACTGTCCCCCTTATTGTGTGGGCTACAGGCCCAGAAAGCTGCTGTTCTGTCTCCCATCAGTTGCCCACATCTCTGGTACTCCTCTACCCAGCATTAAGTCATGTGTCTTTTAACAGGGATTAATTATTTTTCAGCTATTTTAAATTATCCTTGCCTGTAGACATCTTTATGACTGCAAGAGTGATTTCCCTTATTCCAAAGTCCAGGCCTTTCTGACCATACAGAAGATGCCAGTACTTACCAAGTGGTTGCCTTAGAGATGCCTTATTAGTTCTGATTTTGAATGACAAAAAATAGAAACAGGTAAAATTTGTTATTCTGATGAACCTGAGAAAATAATTGTTTCTCTCCTGTCTGTGTCTACTTTGCTTATGCATTTTACCAAATTAATTACAGCTTCTGTATTAAGAATTCCCCTAAACAAGAAGAAATTTAAAATTGGGTGGCTTCTGTCCTCTCTTCTGTATTTTTGTTCCATATTACACAAGCATAAGGATTTATGTGAGTATATGTGTGTGCACAAGTAATCAAATCTTGTTTCTTAGTTGTAACTTTAAAATGCATTTCCCAGACAAATTTGAATGATCTTAAATGAGCCAAGAAAAGCAAATGATGAAAAACTATTTCAGAATGTTTGAGGAATTTGAGAGTAGGGTTTTGTGGTATTGGTTTGGCTCCATCTTTCCATGAGAATTACCTGAATGCATTAAGAAGACTATTAAAATGCATCCTTCCTTCGCATGAAAAATGGGAATTCTCTTACAAATTACTCAAACAGTGGAGTGTATTCAATTCCATCCCAAGAGATAACGTTTTGTTTTGAGAAAAGCGTAAATGCTTGTGAGCTCTATGCACCCAAGCACTTAAAGCTGCATGTAGCGTAGAACTTGGAGAGCTCCTTCCAAAAAACGGCATCGCTGGAAGATGACAATTGGGCCAGGGGCCAAGTACGCACCTGGCTGCTTTCTCATCCAAAAAGGAAAGGAACTCCTTCACAAAGTCCTGTGGCAAGAAGACAGTCTATTTGAGAGAACCCAGGAAGGCAGCCAGAGAGAGGCCAGCATGAAGGCAGGTGGTGGCTGACAAGTGCAGCAGCATCCTCTGAATACAAACCTTGATAAAATAGCAGAAGGTAGTCACAGGCGGTGCTGAACTAGTGTTGTTGAGATTTTAACACAAAAGTATTCCAGATTTTGGAGTAAAAGGTTTAATTTTCAATATTTTATATTTCACAGAATCACGGAACATTAGGGATTGGTAAGGACTTCGAAAGATCATCTAGTCCAGTTCCCCCGACACAGCAGGATCACCTAGACCAAGTTGCAAGGAACATATCCAGGCAGGTTTTAAATGTCTCCAGAGAAGGAGACCCCACAACCCCCCTGGGCAGCCTGTTCCAGTGCTCTGTCATCCTCACGGTGAAGAAGTTCCTTTTCATATTTATGTGGGACCTCCAGTGTTCCAGCTTACACCCATTGCCTCTTGTCCTATCACGAGATGACATTGAGAAGAGCCTGGCTCCATCCTCTTGACACTCATCCTTCACATATTTATCAATATTAATGAGGTCACCCCCCCCCCCGTCTCCTCCAAGCTAAAGAGACCCAGCTCCCTCAGCCTTTCCTCATAAAGGAGGTGTTCTACTCCCTTCATCGTCTTTGTTGCTCTGCACTGAACTCTCTCCAGCAGTTCTGTGTCCTTCTTAAACTGAGGGGCCCAGAACTGAACTCAACACTCCAGATGTGGTCTCACTTGTGCAGGGTGGAGGGGGAGAAGAACCTCTCTCAGTCTGCTAACCACCCTTATTCTGATCCCTTCCAGGATGCCATTGGCCCTCTTGGCCACAAGGGCACATTGCTGGCTCATGGTCATCCTGTTGTCCACCAGGACCCACAGGTCCCTTTCTCCTACACTTGCCCTTGTTAAATTTCTCTCTGCCCAGCTCTTCAGCCTGTCCTGGTCCCATTGAATGGCAGTCTGCTGGGGTGTTGGCCCCTCCTCCCAGCTTTGTGTCATCAGCAGACTTGCTGACAGTGCACTCTAATCCCTCATCCAGGTCATCAATGAATAGATTGAACAGGACAGGTCCCAGTACCTTGGACTCCACTAGATACAGGGCACCAACTAGACTCAGTCCCATTGACCACTACTCTCTGGCTTCTATCCTGCAGCCAGTTCACGATCCACCTCACTGCCCGATCATCCAGACCTCACTGCCTGAGTTTGGCTGCGAGGATGCTGTGGGAGACTGCGTCAAATGCTTTACTCAAGTCAAGACAGACCACATCCACTGCTCTGCCATTTCAATTCAATTTAAAATGAAAAAAACCAAACCCAACAAACATTTTGATTTTGTCAGGAATGACGCTTTTCTCAGGGGGGAAAAAAAGAGTTTTGATTAATTAGAAAGCAATTTCCTGGTAAAAGACAACCATGACAGACAAAATTGAAAACTGACCCACCTCATCTTGCTTCTTGCATAATGAAAATGGATTTCTACAAGTCCTACAGCACATTCAGTTGGGTACCCGCCTTGTGAAGAGCAGCCTTCCAGAAACTCCACCGGGTCTGGGCAGTGTGCTCTACAACACTGCTGGTTCATGGAAAACTCATCGATCAGATGAGCACGATGACTGAGTGACACTGACACATTACAAAGATGACAGACAGAAGTAAAAAGTGCACGAGAAACAAACATCAACAGACAGCAGACTGGGTTCTGGCCATGATTTGGAGCATCTCAGCGCAATGTTTCTGTGAAATTATTTCTGTCAGCGTTCTTAAAATATTTCTGCTAGCCCTTAAGAAACATTCCTCACTAATTTTGGCAGGTGTATACGTATTTGAGTCTTTCCCAGAGATGCGCTAGCGCTGACTGATGTGTTAAGCTTTTCCATGCCGATGTGGAAAGTGGGGGAAGTAAGCTCTCCACACGGCTTCGATCTCACAGTACCTTGAAATACTTCATATCGTTGGTTTCTTTCCTCAGAAACAGTCACTAACTTAATGCCTACAAAGGTAGCTGAGTACCCCGTGCTTGACATTTACACACACGCTATCGTATGCAATGTGTTAATTCAGTGTTTATGGCTCTGCATGCAATCAACAGCACTGCAATTAAGTACTGGCACAATATTGCATTTCAAACGGCCCACAAAAGGATGGGTATAGAATGAGCCAGCAGAAACAAGTCCTGTGTCATTGCATTTTCCCTTAGGTGGCTGCATCCTTGAGGAAGGACTCACAAGCACTGGGGCTGGGCTGAGCCTGTGAAATGTACAGAAACCAGGTACTTTACTGCGGTCCCACTGGGGACGTTCTGACTCAAACTTCAGTACCTGCTCTGAAAGCAAAACCTAAGGCATCAGTCACTTACCCCGTTACCAAGTAACACGCCCAAACCAGATGACAAAAAGGTGGTGGTTTGCAAAGTGATCAGCTGCTTAATTCTGCAGTTTTATTTCTGGTGAAGAATCCAGGTACAAGCAGTGCTGTTATGAGAAGCATCTGTAATCAGAAGGATTTCCAAACATCTCAGACACAGAGGTGGCGTGTCCTTTCAATGATGTTTTCCCCCTGAGTGCCTGTGCAGAGTTAGCGCCCTGCACCTCATCCAAACAGGCTAAAAGATTGCTGCTGCAGCTGCTCATAAAGTTTCCAACAAAACAGCCATCCATAAAAAAATGCCAGTCTGCAGAAATTAATTCTTGTCTTGCAACATGTCAATTTTGATTTACCAGAGGCAATTTTTTGCTTTCCAGTGGGATCCCTGGTGAAAAGCACATGGCATGTTTAGCCCAAGTGTGCTCACACAGCACCCTCCCTCTGACCCATTTCAGAGCCCAGATCTTCTCACATCTTGGGGTAGCTGTTAAAGCACAACGCTGGATTACCTTGGGAAATCAACACAGACTTTAGAAGGTCATTCATGCACTTTCTATATATTCAAATATGGCATTTGTTTATGACATTTCATTCAGTGTAACTAACCAGGAAAAAGTCTGCCTGCAATTTAGAGGTCACACCTGCAAGGCAACATTTGAGGAAGAACTTCCATGAACACAGTTTTGGATTTAGGAACATGGACACCATATTTTTATAGGTTTGATTTTACTTCAGAGCTGGTCTTAGAGTAGTCCTGATCCTTTACTCATTCACTTGATGTAAACTTCAAAGGGCATGAACCAGTTTTCAGGCTAAACAATGTTGTCTGCAGTGTTTTAATCTTAATTGTAGGATCTCCTTCCTCAAAATTACCTCATGGATGTCACCCACATAACACATAAATGGCCCAGTATCATTAGCAATCACACTAATCTGCTGTGTAGGACTATTTGGAAATAAAAGTAGATGTGGTTCTTCAAAATGCTTTTCATTTTGTAAACACAGAACACATGGAACCTAATTTGTTTCTCCATTATCTGTGCTTCTCAAGTTGGCAAGAGTCTCCTAAATTGAGTCCTGTTTTATTCATAAGCATTATGCAGCACTTTCAGTAAAGCAGCTGGTAACTACCAGTCATTCTGATTGTTAAAGCTGAGTAAGCAAACCATTCTCTTTTATTAACTACTGTGGCTTTTGTTAGTACCATCTATAACACCAGTGGTTCAGTTCATTGCTACCGGGATGGCACATGCTGATTAGCTAAATTACACTTCAGAAGAAGATCCTTCTGAGGTCTTTAAGTTTTATGAGAGAGAGATTTCCTGGCTTATCAGACAAATCATTCCAGAGGACTGCGCATCTGCTCTGCTTTATCCTTCTGTAATAACCACAAACGTATTTTTGGAAAACTTCTAAGAGGCCAGGAGTGATTCAGAGTTAAAAGGACAAGGAGTATTTTTTGCTTGTGGCAGAAATATGTTTGCTCTCCAATTAGTGGCTGTTTCTGTCCTCTGGTACTGCATTAAATCAAGTTAATGAATGGAAATTGCTGATGGGATAATACCACTTCAGCTGTTTTAACACCAAGCAGACTTAGCATTGCTTTTCTAGCATGTTTATTTAAACGTGGTTTGTGTTTATACTGATATTTATGCATATATATATATAGACATAAGGTATAATTGTCTGTGAGGTGAGAGTGGACTAAAGCTACCTCCTGTATTATGACTCTAGTCTCAAAGAATTGATTTGAAGTTGGAAGCCTGCATTTATGCCACTTCACAAAACTGTATCCCAAGGCTGCACCTTACCACGGGGTCAGTCTGTGCAGACAGCAGGTGACAGTCTTTTGCTTCAATAGCCAGTTCTGTTCTTTTCACTCTCCACAGTAAAACAGTCGCAAGTCTCCCTGCTGATCTTAGAAAAGCAGAAAATAGTTATATATCAGAGAACCTGAAATTATGAAAAATTAAACATTAAACAAGGTCCTTTTAACAAAACAGTGCTTGCAGTGCTCTTATGGCACGTGAATTGTGCCACATGCAGGTGTGCTGCTCTGCAGGCCCTTTCCCTGCCACGCAGGAAGCTGCAAGCAGCAAGGCTTTGCCCAACTTGTGTTTGAAGTTTGTGCTCTGGCCAATTATTTATTTAGCTTTCAAGTAATCCTAGACCAGGACCCTGACTCTTGACTTGGTACTTCTGCATGGCAGGAGCTCATGCAGCATGTCCATGTCCTGGTTTCTCTTCACACGCTTAGACAAAGCAACCAAAGGCACATTTTTTGAGTTCAGGAGCAGGCTCAGGCTGCCTGGGGGCTTTGCCAGGGCTGTGTAGAGCCACTGCATTCCTAATACAGCAATCCTGCTCTTCCAGCCGTACTCGTGAACTCTCTCAGGATACAGAGGTAATTTATATTATCTCCAGTTGCACTTCAGCACTTCAGATTATTTGCAAAGTGTATTTGTGGCTGCAGCATCATTGCCCTACTCTGCACTGTATTCTAAGGCTTGTTTAATAGTATCCTAAGTATCTTTGGAATTAATATTATGATGAGAGGCAGGAAAGCAAATCAAACTCTCTGGGCAGAACCTTTCTCACTTTAGCCCTTATCAGACAATGAGCCTAGACTTGCTGGCCATAAATTTGACCAAAAAGAAAAAGGCCTTCTAAATATTCTCGACAAGGCTTGTTAAAAATACTACAGTCACGTGTCTCGGTCACCTAGAGGGTATAAACACTCTAGAAGTGACACAGGACTGGCCAGCCCATGGTAAATGCTAGCCCCAGATCTGTTTTGGAGGCAATAGCTCTAAGATTAAGAAAAGCTATCGTTCTTTTGCTATTTCAGTCTTCTAACTTTAAAACTCAAGACTAAGCAAACACAACTTAGAAAGCCCTTTTGAAGATTAGCATTTGAGAATGTTTTGGGATATGTAGGGTTTTCCAAAAATAATGACTAATCCCTATATGGCACTTCTACAAGCTTTGAGACTGAAGTTCCAGTAGCGATGAAGTTATGTAGTGATAGGACAAGGGGCAATGGTTGTAAACTGGAACACAGAAGGTTCCACATCAACCTGAGAAGGAACTTCTTCACAGTGAGTGTGATGGAGCACTGGAACAGGCTGCCCAGGGGTGTTGTGGAGTCTCCCTCACTGGAGATGTTCAAGATCCACCTGGATGTGTTCCTGTGTGACTTGGTCTAGATGATCCTGCTGTTGCAGGGGGATTGGACTAGATGATCTTTCGAGGTCCCTTCCAATCCCTAATGATTCTATGATTCTATGGTCAAGGTTATGATCAGAAAAGATGAGTTGGCATGGGCTAAAAATAGAAACTTTTTCCAATTTTGTTTGATCCAATCAGTATGGGGAGAATTTGAATTCTTCCACAAAAAGTACGTGAGCTTGATGTGAACAGGCACTGAAAAGCTGACACTGACTATCATTACTGTTCCTACTAGTCTGGATAATTTATGGACATTTTCCTGCAATATTTTTGTAGAGTTGCAGGATTTACTTCATGTAGACATGACCCACAGTGATAGTTATCTCAATTCTTCCTGTGTCCATCAAACCCCTAAAACCAAATCAATCTATGTTACTTTCTGTGGGTTATAATGACGCAAAAAAATGTGCTTTGAAAAAAACTATCAGCCTATCATAATCTTCAAAGAAATAGAGAGTTTTAGAAAAGTCTTTCGCTGTCTCCAGTTTCTGTAGTATCTGACTAGGGCTGAAATATTAAAATGTGAGAAGACCAATTACTGAACCACATCCTTTATTCACTGGCACTTTTTGTCATTAAAGCCAGGCTTCAGTTTCTCAGGCTTCCCACAGTATGTTTTATTGCAGTAATTCTTCTTTTTGCATTTTTTCCTTCAAGTTTTTCTGTCATTTTAAAACTCCTAGATCCCAGAGGTAGGCTGTGTCCTAAAGCTCTAATGTAATAACCCCGCTTCATAAAAGCTCTGTGAGAAGGAGGTTTCTTCATAGAATCACAGAACCATTAGGGATTGGAAGGGAGCTCAAAAGATCATCTAGTGCAATGCCCCTGCCACAGCAGGATCACCTAGACCAAGTCACACAGGAACATTCATGATCTACTTCAGGGACTTAGGGGATTTTCCTCAGGTGGACCTTTTTCCTTTCCAAAAGTCCACTCAAGCTTGTTCTCACAGCTAGCAAATAGAGCACTATTAACGCCCTGTTCCCATTGCAGGAGTCCTTTTCCACTCATTGGTGCTTTTTAGTGTTGTCCCTCTGCACCAGCAGCACAGGCTCAGCAGTGTTCAGGTCACTCTTCAGCATCTGTTGGAGTGGAGCCAAGGGCATTCTAGCTGTATTATTCATTCCATATCACTATCCATGAGGTATATGGCAGAACTGGACCTGCTCCAGCTCCTTTGTGCTGATAGGGAAGTCTGAGTGGGTGTGAGGAAGAGGCATGATCCTCCCAAATTAGAACTAGGATGGAGAGATTTCCTCTTGAAGCAGATCTGGGTCTGGTGGGTGATGAGGAGGATTATTCTACTGATTTCCCTATGCCACCTCCTGACTCAAACACTAGCTAGTGACCAGGAGCAGTAGCAGTGACAGAGGAAACAGGATGGACATTTTCATGGCACCACATTCTTATGTCGCTTTCTCCAACCAGTCAGAAACCCTTTTTTCAGGGTTACTTTTCAAACTGCAGTGTTGGTAGGATCTTCTTGTTTAACCCTCTTTAACACTTACTGTTCTCTCGTGTGTGCTACAAGTCTTGATTGTTTAGCCTAGAGAAAAAGAGGCTGAGAGGAGACCTTATGGCTCTCTACAACTACATGAAAGGAGGTTGGAGCAAGGAAGGGGACAGCATCTTCTCCCTGGAGGTAAATAATAGGACTAGAGGAAACGACTGGAAGTTACACCAGGGGAGGTTTAGGCTGCATAGTAGGAAGGATTTCTTCACTGAAAGCATTATCAAACAATGTAAGAGGCTGCCCTGGGCAGTGATGAATCATCATTCTGGAGGCATCCCAAAGGCAGATAAGAGCAATGCTGGGGGACATGGGTCCTGGCAGTGCTGGATCAAAGATTGGACTTGATCCTAACAGTCTCTTCCAATCAAAGACATTCTGTGATTCTGTGGGTCCTTAATTTAGTTTTGGATGGAAAGCTGTTCTCTCAAAGCCACTCCTTTGTTTAGTGCAGCCACTAACATTTCATGTGCCTACCCTCACATCTGCAGCAAAACTGAGATAACCAAGCTAAGCTTAAAATCAACTACCCTAAAGAAGAAGCAGTTAAACTAGCCATCAACTTTATAGCCATGCTCCAGCACCCAGCCTAGCCCTTCTGAAGATACCTCAGATGTCTTCATTAGACAGACCTGACTGCATCTACCTTTAAAGTGTTGGCTATACTACTTGCCTCTGTTTTCAAGGAAACTAAATTCTTGCAAAATGCCACTAACTCAGCATCATGTTGGTGCGAAGTAAAATATGGTGGGTGCTAGCTACCAACTCACTATTTTGAAGGGAAAAGAAAGCAACAAAAAAGAACTAACTTCAAGATTCAGAGCCAGACATTTGTTTGAGACTGTATTTCTTGATGGTGTTGTTTAGGGGAAGGATAACTTTCCCTATCACATGCAAAGTATAAGAAAAAAGCAAGGCATTTGTAAACGTGTTATTGCAGAGCACCTTTTGATTTCCCTGGTGACTCCCTAGCACTTTCCTCCCTTACAGATATTCATTGGGGCTGCTGAGACTATGTAATTGAAGCAGTTGCTGCCAGAGGACCTACAATCACAAGTAATGAGACAGCAACATAGGGAGCAGAGCACAGCAGCCTTCTCCAAAAGCAAGTCCCCAGTGGGACGTTGCAACTCAACTCGGGCACATTGCCACATCTTATTTTTCACTTGTAGGAAGGCAACAACCATTCAAGGATACAGTGGTTGTCTTCTTCCTGGGCTGTTCACAGACAGGCACAAGGTCCTGGGGAACAGGACTCCCCTCTCCCTTTGGGGTGCACATCAGAAATGTCTCCCCTGTGATAAGATTTTGACCATACTCCAAAATAAGTGTTAACTCAGAACCATTAGGATCCTCTTACTATTGTCTATAATTCAATTAGAACCCTTGAAATGCAGAGGAGAGGCACTTCAGCACACGATGAAACTGAAGCAGATGTAGTTCTTGATTGTACAGCTGCTTATCCAGCAAATGAAAGGAAAATATTCAGCAGCCAGTTGCCAGCAGCTTGGCTTGTTTGTCTGAATGGCTACTGGTAGCTTCTCAGCTATCCTGCTTGTCCACACATAGGAAAATGGAAAGTGATTTACCCAGATATTGAGAATCACAGCCCTGCTACTGACCCATGTACCTGCAACCCCCAGCAGCAGAAATTTCTAGAACTTTAAAATATTTCCTTGTTTCCTAAACCCAGAAGAATTTTAAATTCAAATTTGCCAGAGTTCACGGATGCACAGGGCATCTGGAATTACTTGAAACATATTAACCTACTGATGAAAACTTAATAATGAGTTAACAATAATGAAGATAAAGTACTGCACTGGTATCCAAACATTCCCTTTATACACCTGTAGCATTTTTATGAAAAACCAAAAACCATCAGGACATTTACATTTTTAATCTCCTCAGAGGACACAGGAAGCTCAGGCTCTGTGCAGCAGCACTTTCCTTTGCAGCGTTTACAATTTGCACAGTTCAGCCTTCCACCTTCTACCATGTTCCTCTCTGAACTCAAGCAGCAACCCAGAAATCCTTCCTGACTTGTATCCTCAATTTTTTTCTACCAATGGTCTTTAACACTCAGCAAAACACTCCTATGTGTGTTGCACTGTGATTATGAGGTGCTGCAAAACATATGGGAAAGACTGGTAGGTAACAGCCTTGGGGGTAGAGGTAGAAGAGCCAGGGTGAGAGGCACTGAGGTTGGATGTGCACACACAGGTACATACCCTGAACTGTTGCTGAACACTACTCTCCTCAGTGTGGGTGAGACCAGTGACACTAGTAGGACACATGACTACCAATGACCAGTGGTGACTGTCCAACGAATGCTAGCAGCAAGTGATAGGTACCTACACAGACACGTTCATTTTACAGCCTGAGGGAGGAGACATTCCCAAGCCCAGCCCATGTCTGCACAAAGTCCCCTGTGTTTTGCAGCCATGGGGACATGCTGAGGCAGTAAGTTCCACAAAGTGACTTGGACCTCTCTGAAAAAGCAACAACTTCTTCCCAAATAAAATAAGTGATCTGTCAGCACTGTGTACAGAGGATGGCTCTTGCCTTGATAAGAAGCTTCAGTCACCAGCTCAGGCTGACAAAGCAGACACTGCCAAAAGGAGATAATAAAGAGATTCAACATGTCCCTCTATACATGAGGGTAAAGGGACAACGGGTACAGGCACAGTGAGGGTGACAGAGCACTGAAACAGGCTGCCCGGGGGGTTGTGGAGTCTCCTTCTCTGGAGACAATTAAAACCAGCCTGCGTATGTTCCTGTGCGGCCTGGTCTAGGTGATCCTGCTCTGGCAGGGGGATTGGATTGGATGATGGTTCAAGGTCCCTTCCAATCCCTAATGTTCTGTGGTTCTGTGATTCAAACACTGACAAAAATAATTCACTAGTGCAAACTTTCCTAGCACAGACTGTTTCTGCCACTCTTCCAACAATACCTGTACCTTGAAAAATACAACCCAAAACCCAGCTCAACAAGCTGAAGAACACAAACAAAACCCACAAGGGCTCATACCACCACAGTGAGCTGAACACACGGGCTTGGCTGAAAAGCTGAGGTGCCAATCTGCAAAACTATTTAAGCACCTAACTCGCAGAATCAGAGAATCACAGAACATAAGGGGTTGGAAGGGACCTCAAAAGATTGTCTAGTCCAATCCCCTGCCAGAGCAGGATCACCTAGATCAAGTTGCACAGGAATGTCTCTACATGTTGGAAGGGACCTCAAAAGATTGTCTAGTCCAATCCCTGCCAGAGCAGGATCATCTAGATCAAGTTGCACAGGAATGTCTCAAGTTGCACGTGTCTCTACAGAAGGAGACTCCACAACCCCACTGGGCAGCCCATTCCAGTGCTCTGCCACCCTCACTGTGAAGAAGTTCCTTCTCATATTGATGTGGAACCTCCTATGTTCCAGTTTACAACCATTGCCCCTCATCCTATCACTAGATGACACTGAGAAGAGCCTGTCTTCATCCTCCTGACACCCACCCTTCACATATTTATATACATTAATGAGGCCACCCCTCAGTTTCCTCTTCTCCAAGCTAAAGAGACACAGCTCCCTCAGCTTTTCTTCATAAGTGAGATCTTCCACACCCTTCACTATCTTCGTAGCTCCGTGCTGGCACTCTCTCCAGCAGTTCCATGTCCTTCTTGAACTTAGGGATCCAGAACTGGACATAGTATTCTAGATGTGGTCTCACCAGGGCAGAGTAGAGGGGGAGAAGAACCTCTCTCAGTCTAGGTGATCCTGCTGTAGCAGGGGGATTGGACTAGATGATCTTTCGAGGTCCCTTCCAATTCCTATTGATTCCATGATTCTATGATCTGCTAACCACTCTCCTTCTCATCCACCCCATGATGCTGTTGGCCTTCTTGGCCACAAGGGCATATTGCTGGCTCCCAAGCCATTCTACTGTCCACTAGGATTCTCAGGTCCCATACACTGCTCTCCAACCTGTACTGGTATCTGGGGTTGTTTTTGCCCACATGCCAGACTGTACACTTACCCTTGTTGTAGTTCATTATATTTCTCCCCACCCAACTCTCCAGCCTGTCCGGGTCCCACTGAATGACACCTCCACCCACCCTAATCACTGTTTGTAACCTGATTTTAAATCATGATTAAATGCTTGATAGGTCACATGAACAAGTTATCCGTTTGCAGAAACTGTTGCAGCAGTTTCACCTGTTAGAAGTTATAACGTACAGACTACTCAAGACCCGACTGGATGGGTTCCTGTGTGACTTGGTTTAGGTGATCCTGCTGTTGCAGGCGGATTGGACTAGATGATCTTTCAAGGTCCCTTCCAATCCGTAATGATTCTATGATTCTCTGATTCTACTCATGATTTCCTGAATATGCTCTTTGTAAGCCATTCCTGTGATCTTACGGAGAAACTGTTTCAGGAAATATTTATCTTCCTTTTTTTTTTTTTTAGCTGCTTGCTAACATATAATTCAACAAGGAGTTGCAAGCTTCTCCACAGGTAAATCAATAAATAAGACCCGGGTAGCTGCCAGGCAGTCTCTGTCCTCCAGGCTGACTGATAACCCAGCACTGCAACACATTTCAGGGACATATTCATTTACTCTCCTGCACAGGTCCTTTTATCTGTCTTTTCTCTGCAGGGTCCGAACACTTTCCTGTAACACATTAAGCAATATGAATATTATACATCACCTCTATGGTTCTCTTCCTCATGTTCATGTAGGCAGCGAGAGAAATATATTAATGTTAATGATCCCTTTAAACTTTCTTAGTACTTAACCTGCTTCCAGCTTTTAGAGCAGAGACTTTCTCTCACTGGTTAGACCATTTGGGCTTAAAGCTCACCCGGGTTTTAAAATGTATCATAGTGATGGCTTTATTAATCTCTCTGAAACAGCATAAATTTGGAGTGCCCAGGGTCTGTGAGGCATGTAAGGGAACACAAGTGAGTGAGCAATGCAGTCCTTATGCTGGAGGACTTTGTTTAACAGCGAAGCGCAGCAGGGGACAGTTCTGGGAGTTGCACAGGGTGCAGGGCTGCACTACCTGCTGTCTGCAGGTGTATCGGCAGCTGGCTTCTTCCCATGGGAACCTAGGAGGGTGCTGCCTGTGCAATAGCATCGCCCGTGGGGCGGGTTATGTGGAAGTCTATGTAAGTTAGGGACTTTGTTTAATAAATGGCTTTTGTGATATTATACTGGTCTGAGTGTGAAGGTCCATCTTAGAGCTCCCGCAAACGTCCTCTCAGCTGAACATGAACCCTGCGAGTCTTACAAGTATAAATCTTGTCAGAAACTACAGCAGAGGCACTCTTGGACTTTTCTAGCTGGTGGGTACCCAAAAGATTCTGCAGGGAGGGGTGGCACAGTATGACTACCCCTCTGCCCCCAGCCCCGTGCCAGGGATGCTCTCCAGCACACTGGTATTTTATTATCCATTGTGGTTTACATTCAGCCCAGTAATATTTTCATACAAAAGGTTCAGGCAATTATAGTTCATTTATCTACAACTTGTTCCAAGAGAAAGTGTTAAGGCAACTTTTCCAACCTGGTGATTTAAAAGACATCCGCCCCTTTCTCTTGATGCAGGAGGCAGCCACTCACAGTGCAGGACCAGTCCCCAGTGCACACAGGTTTGACCCAGGGCTTGGCCCACTGCTAGCTGGGGGTCAGGTCCACACAACACACATTGAAAAGCTCCTGCCCTACAATCCCAGTGCCTGAGAGCACGACACTCCTTTTACAGACATCAGCGGAGCACTTGCAGAGTCAACAGCCAGCCTTTTCCCTCATCTACTCAGTCTCTGTTCAGCATATCTCTTCCAGCTGTCCCAGAGCTTACAGACAGCCACTCTCTTAGGCTGCTGTTTGCTCTTCAGAAATAATTTGTGAAATCATGACACAAAAAAAAGATCCCCTATTAGTACTTATCTTTCCACTAACATGATTTCCAGTTGTTTGTAGGCTTTTGTTAATATCATCTTTTCAATTTAAATGCGCTTATTCCAAGATAAGAAAAACAATTCACCAGCTTGCGTTTCTTTTATCTGTCCTAATTAGTTTTCTAATTAATTCATAACTCCAAAAGCCTTCATTTGTTTCAAGTTTCAATTTAACTTCTGAGCTGCCACAATCAGATTAGCAATCAAACCCATTTCGAAAATGTTTCTGCTCACAGGAAGCTGTGAAAATTCATACAAAACTGCCTCTGCAAATCTAATCTGCTTGTGCTTTCTGCTTTCTTCTCCCCAGTCTAATTTTCAAGTTTGCAGGCATCTCACTCAATCTGATGTGAACCTAACCACACAAGAAAGATTCTTTTCCCCAGCGGTAGCTCTGTTATTGTTATTCATTTACCTTACGGCACTCAGAAAGGAATCAGAGGTGTAGGGAACTGGGCTATGCCCAGCCTCACGTTGGTCCCCAGGCACGGCTACGCAGGGGCACCCAGACCTCCTTTTTCCTAAACTATTGCTCTCCCTGCAACGCCAAACCATAGACCTTCAGCAGGGACAAGTGACACTGCACTGGTGTGCTTGGAAAGCAGCCCATTGAAAAGTACAGACGGCTGCAGATCAAAAAGGATGTGATCAAGCAGCAGCTGATAGCAGGGAGCTGTATCCTTCTCCAAAACAATTACACTGCATCGCTGTGCTTCAGGAAAGCATCACACTTCGGAAAAGTGCTTCAGGATGTGCCTGTCTTTGAATGTATGCTCGGTCCTGCTGAAGTCTCTGGAAGATAAGCATCCTCAAGAGCATTGAATAAAGACAGGCTAGCACGTGATCACTCTCTTTAGCTGATCTGGGATCTGGAAAATGGAATCCGAAGAGTAGAAAAGTCACTGTCACAGCAGATTTACAGAGCATCACCACACTGTCTGTGCCTATCACAGAGATTTCTTATTCAGCTAATACTCCCATTCTTGCCAGTTTTGCCCTGGAAATGGTTAAATCATACAACACTTCTTACAGCACCCCTTCTAATCCTTTTTGCTCTCAGACTCTGGAGATATTCAGAACCTTTGCCCCCATGGTAATATGTATAAGATTTCTGAAAATTCTAATAAACACTGTCTCACATTTAAGCCCTCCTTCAAGTATTATCTGGCACCACAACGGACTAGTTCAAAAGAACCTGAACAAACCAGTGAATGTTCACAGTCTCTATAAATTAGAGGATTCTTTTTTAAAAGGATGTAGCATGCTATGAGTTTTCACAGATGTGTGAAAAGGCAAGACAACTTAAAAAACCTACAAACAGTAAGGAACATTTTCATTTACATCAACACACATGAAGAAGCAATCAAATTGCATTATGACTTAGCAGAGGGATTGTAGATGCCATTTTTTTAATTCTTTGGACACATCAAAACTATAAAGGCTTTAAAGTTAACCTAACTTTTGCCACACAACCCCCAGGAACCCAGTAGTGTCTGTGCAAGGTAATGCCATGACTAAAATACAGGCACATATAGAAAGAGGGGATAGTGTTTATGATGACATGGCATGTTCTGCTGTGTTACACCAAGGACAAGTTTAGTTGGGTAAAAACTATTACGTGAGAGCTTTGCCAAGTCTCAAAGGTTCATGCATACAGATGAAGAGAGCTTTGAAAAAGACAGCTACAAAGAAGGATTTAAAACAAATACAGACAGCCATGTGTTTGTGTAACACTGAAGTTTCTCTTGCTTTTAAGATGATTCAGAAGAACTCTGAATGGGATGACATGCCAATTCAGTTTACATTGTTACCCACATTAATCAATGTTCACTTATTCTTACAGCAAACAATGCAACAGTGTTGTCAAAATTTATCTTTAAAAGAGGTGAAATTTTACAGCATTAAAGGAACCCAGTTTTCTCTGTTCATTCTCTGCAAAAGCCACCCTTTTCAGATTTCCTTCTCCTCCACCTATGTCCCACTCAACCACCAGCCCAGGATCAAGAGAAGGAAGCTCTTAGAGATGGCACTGCCAGACATGAGCCAATACAGCAAACAAAGAGGAGCAGCAACACACTATCAGCTCAGACGGGGCTGAGGTGCCACAGCGCAGCGCTGCTCTTTGTAAAGCAAGGTCATATTTATGAGTTATTATGGGATGAGGACTGTGGCAGTTTAGAGGACGAGTCCGTTTTTAACGCCATGCGCACATTTACACGATTGTCCTGGTTTCGATTATTTTGTGACAATAACAACGATCATCTCCTGCTGTGTGGGTCAGACGGTGTGACAGAGCCAGGGCACCAAGCTGCAGTGCTCAGCTGCCTTTAGCAGTGCCTTAATGCTTCCCTAAGCACCTTGCTCAAAGCATTTAACACTTCCCTCCATCTCTTTCTGCTAAGCATCCCGCTGTCTGACACATAAATAACGAGAATGTACTCTTCTTACTTTGGTTTCTCGTAGTGATACCGAAGTGCAGAGAAAAGATGGTCTGTCAGTATTTGACAGGAAGGAAGGCGAAAACAGGCTGAATTTGACCCATGTATTAAGTTTCAAAGGCAATCCCATAAACTCTCCCAGAAAGGCTGGAGTCTAACAACAGCGGCTGTTGGACAGGCTCACCTCTTTTCAAAAATCTCTAGTACTGGCAGCAGTTGCTGTAGCCCACTAAATCATAACTGTACCAGAACACAGGAACATATAATAATTCTGACTGGCCATACATCTCTGTGCTTCAAAATTATGAGTGAGCTTGAAGTGAAAACTAGAAACTTTCAGGCAGAACTAGAAAGCACCATGTGACTGAGTCTCTTCACACCTATGACCACAACAATCCCATACACGGCCACCAAGCAGCCCACAGCCATGCACGTCGAAACATCTGTATGCCTGGGACTGGAGTGACCTCAGATTCAAGATGGAAAACCTCCAAGGGTTTGGCAGCCTAGTCAGTGTAGAGTGGAAATGACCATTTGCAAAAACCACTGAGAGGCAACCAGCATTTCTCTGCTTCAATATTTCTGCAGCTCAGATTAATTTGACTCCAAGACTAAATTTTCTGAGCTATGAACACGGTTTTAATATTGATCTTTTCTGTATTCTCTTACATCAACTACTACTTGCATCTGGATGGAAATCTTCCAAGAATATTGCAAACAATAAATGGTTTGACAAAGTCTGAGATATTTTATCTACAGAGACACTCTTTACATTGGAGCAAACGAGAACCCTTCAGTAAGCACTTGGGAAATACTCATTATTTACACAACCAAAACCCACTCTCATATCTCTCTTTATGTACTTCTCCATCAAAAGCTTTTACGTTACTCTTACAAGTATCAGATGCTTTCTTGATGCTGAAATTTCACATCCTTACTGAAAATTTATGCTTCCAATACTTTGCAGCATCCCTGTGCTAGAGTGGATTCACCACTGCTGCATCTTTCACCAAGCACTAAACCTATACTGAGGTCAAAAAGCAGTTGGTCTCACTACAAGGTGTTTAATCTCTTTATCCAGGTCTCATGCACATAACACTAGTGAAGCAAGTGCAGTACTTGATTTTCACACCATGTATTTATCACAGAAAATTTTTATCCCAGTGAAAATTTATATTGAGGAGTTCCAGCAAGTTGGTGGTCAGGCACAGGCATGTAAGCCTTCAGCTACTTTAGTTACACAGTGTATACTAATCACAGCAACACTACTGAGCACCAAGAATTTACTTAGTTTGGGTCACTCAGAGTACCCAGGCAAGAGATAGCTGCTGATGACCCCATGCAATCCAACCATTCCCTCTGGAGGCAGCTCTGTCTCTCTGCTGACTACCAATCCCGATGCAATAACTTTCCCAACCTGGCTGCCTCAGGTGAGGCAAATCCCTATCCCTTTCATGTAGTGTTAGAACTAAAATACCCTGAATTGCAGCTGTCTTACTATCACATTCATCCTTTTCCTTTATATTGCTACAGATATGCAGAAAAACTACAAATTTCCCTAATAACTAAGTATTTCCTAACTGGAGAGAGAAATAAATTAAAATATATAGTAGAAGTTTTATAGTAGTTAGTGGTTTCACTTTGGAAAACCCACAAGGAACAAAGTTAATTGCATAATAAATTCCTCTTTTTTGTAGTTTGAAATGATTATTTGGGGTTTTAAAGTTTGCTGATTTCTTGTAAATCTAATCAGCCACTCTGCAACTACTAAGATTAAATTGCTTCAAGTCTTTCTGCATGAACACAGGCGTGCTGTGGCAAGTCAGGCACCCCTGAATGCTCAGACTCCTCTGGCAGGGTCGTTCTCATCAGCTTTATATTAAATGTTACTGAAAGTGTTAACTAGCTGTGAGCACAAGCTCATGGGGAAGGGTTCAGAGATTTCTACCAGTATGGTTGGAAGACCCTTCACATTCTGCCTGGCTTGTCTTTTAGTGCTGCATTTTAACTTTAAGAAAGAAGCAGGTAGTTTGAGTCTGACATGTCTCAGCTGAACACTCAAACCCTCTAACTTGCCGTGTTTTTATCCATTACTCTTTAGAACCTTGAAAGGACTGAAATCTGTCTGAATGAAATGATTTTTTTATCACTGTGGATGTCAGTGTGATTTCTAGCCACAGACATAGCTGAAATGAGGAATGAGACAGTGCTAACCTGTGAAAACCAAGGAGTTAGAGATGGCTGGAGTACTTCTGTTAATTTGCAGCCAAGATTGTATCCTGACCATGGGGCAGAGTTTGCAGCTGAAATTTAAAAAATAAGTGGACAATCAGCATTCAAACATAAAATACAAGAGGTCAGTCTCCTTTTGTAGCCCCGTTTCAGGGTTTCACTTTAAAACTAACTCACACAGAGCTTAATGGTGAGAGATGATGTGAAGATGAATCAGTGGCTGGCAGCCTGAAGTGCAAATTCGTAGCATCATTGCACAGGAAAGGAGACAGTGAGACTTAATATCTATATTTGTCCATTATAATACTTTTCATGAGGCATTACAGACGCCTAGGAAAAGTGTGTGTGCTACACTGGCTTTATTTAAAACTCAGCGGAGTTTGAAGTTCTTTGGATTTTGTCTTTGTGCAATTTAATCCATTATTCTTCCCATCAGAAGACACAGGAGCCAAAATCCTGATAGATTTTCATTTTCAAATATTAATTATCACAAATTCTATGTGAAGCTGGCAAACTTCACTGCCCTTCATTCCTCAAACAAGTGCAAACAGCAGCAAAGCAGCTTTCCGAAACCAGAGAAGCCCAGAAATGTGATTTAACCTCTGTACATTTATAAACTGAACTGTGGCAGTGCCTTCATGATGAGTGTCACGGGGCACTAAGTCAGAAAACACTTTAAATCACTCTTTTGAAAGTCTGTAAAGTGAACAAACATCCATGGGAACATTCCTGTGCATTTCTTTAGATACTTAGCTCAGGCAAAATGTTCTCTAGGCTGGCATCCCTTAAGGAAGAAATCTGTCAAGAAAGAAATGTCCAGCATCTACTCAAGGAAGCAATTTTTTTTCCAGTGAGGATGGTGAAACACTGGCCCACATTGCACAGAGCTGATACAAGTCCCATCCCCAGAAACCTTCAAGGTCAGGTTGCACAGGGCTGTGAGAAACCCGATCTAGATGAAGACGTCTCTTCTCACTGCAGGGATGGTTGGATGAGATGAACTCTAAAGATTCTGTCCAACCAAAGCTGTTCCCTGATCCCTACAGGCATATGCTGAGCCAATGGATCGATTCAAGATAGAAACTGTAGGGAAGTGCTAGTAATTACATAATATCGAGACAGTCTGTGCAGTTCTTCACTTCTGCACATGACTTTAACATCACACATGAATTCCTTGCTCCCCAAATCAACCTCATTTTGGTCTGTGTCTCCCAACTGGAGCAAACCCTGTCATTATCAGAGCAGTTCTCTTTGCCCCCTGTTGGATATATTTGCTGGGATTCACATGGAGTGATGAAGACAAGGCATTGGAGTAGGTGAACTCCTCTTCTAAAGAGCTCACTGTAAGTGCAACAGCCCTTAACAACAGTTTGGGGATTTTTCAGCTAGGCAAAAGGTTTATAACCGTTGTTGTAGCTGCAGTGTCCCTCAGGACAGAGCCTGTATGTCCACAGCACCTTGCGTAACGAGCTCCATACCCTCAGTATTTTATCCAACCACAATATAAATCTTGCCTCAAGCATGAAGTATATCACTTACATCAAAAGTTTCTTGCTTCAAAGGGAAACTGCAGCAGAACGGAGCATCAAGTGGATCCACAGGACTCATAAGCATTCATAAGCCTCCTAATAGCAAAGCTCTAATGGTTCATTGTCTTTGCTTACAAAGGACCTAATTTCAGCTTCTTTATCTCACATTGAAATACCTTAATATCGGTGAGCGATCCAAAGCCCACAGTGAAGATAACTTGCTCAATCTCATGTGCAGAATTCAGGACAAAGGACAACCCCAACTGCTTCCCACCCCACATCACCTTATTTCCTTTACATTGTTTTTGGGGGGGATGTAGAAAACATTAGCTCAGCTAGGAGCAGGCAGATGGGTTATGCCCACAGAGTCCCAGCCCCAATAGGTGGCAAGTCCCCTCAGTTATTTGCCTCAGTGTACCTCGTGACTGCCCTCCCGCAGTACAAACCTCACTGCTTCCCAACAAGGAGTGGAGCAAGGCAGCAAAATCACACAGCCTGAGGACAGCTACCTCATGTTCTGCCATCACTGTGGAGACATCATGAGGCAGCTCCCTGAGCAGATGACTGGGAGGTGGGAAATTTGACTGTCGGTGGATTCACCACAAAGGTTTATTATTGTATAATCAATCATGAGTAGTAATTCTCACTCCATCTCCATTGCAAAATGCAGCATGATGGTCCCTGTACACACTGTTGCACACACGTGCTACAAGAGTTCAGCTCCTCCAAGCAAAGCCGGCCACCACAGCAGTGGTGTGTGGTGGGGCCAAACTCAAGCAAAACACATAGCCCAGCACAATGGGTCCATGGTGCAGCACCACATACTCCAATAGCAACTACTCACTGGGTTTCAGTGTTTTCTTTTAAAAAATGGATGGAATTAGACTTTTAAAAACTCTTACTACAAGTGAGAAATTTGATAGTGAAGAAAACAGTTGCATGGAAAACTCAGGGTACCTTTTCCTATAAAAACAATGTGTGAAATCTTCTCCTCAATTAGTTCTGCCAGTGCAAATTGTTTTCACCGGTAATTACATGAGAAAATGTTAAACAGCAGGTGGGAGCCCCAAGTGTCCATGAGGAAAACAGATAAAGGATCTTTTTCACTGTCTGTTGAGAATTGACTGTGATGGTAGTGAGTAACCTTTTTTAAGAAGAGGCACTAAGCTGAGGTTTCATGACCTTAATTGCTTCACATAACTTCACATGTCATACGCTATTGTTGTTCGTATCCCAGCAGTCACTTGATATTCATGATAATCCATAAAGTCTATCATTTACAATAATTGATGCCATTAATATAGATCCTTTGAAGGTCTTTCTGTAATCATTAGCTAAGCATAAGGGATATAAAATCAGTGATCTGAACTATGTCATTAATAATAACTTAGGTATGAGTGAGGTTTTTCCCAAAATATGAATTCTGTAGGTTAATTTCTATTATCACTATAGAGAAACAATAACCTTGACACAACCTAGAATTTTCCCGTGACCCAACACAGTATTTTAATGTTAACTTTAGCTAGAAAAAAGTCAAGAATTTCTGCACACCATGTGAAACATTCACCCCAGATAAATTAAAATTAAACAGTGCAAACACTGAGGACCACATCTGCTGTAGAGTACTTGCTTAAGTAATAAAGAGTCTGAGGACTAAAAAAGATTCTGTGGTCAGAGGGAGAAGGAGAAGATGAACAATTTTGCTAGTGAACTCGAGGATAGTGCAGTATTTCCTCTTTTCCCTCCTCCTCTCCATAAACTCTGGGGGACTTTGCACCCCATAGGCCCTTCTCTGCAGAAGCACAAGCATCAAGTCACAGGGAAAACAATCAAAAGGATATCACACAATCCTCTCTTATCTGTACTGTCTCTTCTAATAACTTTTTTCTCATAAATGAAGCCATGGGTAGGATTTGCCTGTCATCCATTAAGTCACTTGGTAAGGGAGGAAGAGATCACTGCAGACACAGCTTTAACTCCAGCTACTATCAGTGCAAAGACAGCTTTTCCTTTCCAGAGACATACCCAGGTCTCTCAGCAGCTGGGACACTGCTGACACTGCCCAAGGCAGGACCAAAAGGCAGCCCTGCACATCAGACAGGACAAATCCCAACCGTGTGCTGCCTAATCTCAGTTCTAAAGCTTGTTCTGAGCTTGTTGTCTAAATGCTGGGCAGCGTTTGCAACACTTCAAGGCATCAACATCAGCAATTTTTTTCCAGTTGAGAGAATGGATGGACCCAGAAGACAGAGGCTTCCTGGATAAATACTGTCTCAAGGCATATAAAGCACTGTAAGTGCTGCTTTCTCCCATGAACTTTGAGCCAAAGGCTATCAAATCCTCTTGACCTCTGTCATGTTGGTATTTTAGACTGAAGCTGGTGAGGGCAGTGTATCATCAGGGCAAGTAGAGCAAGCAACATGCAGTAGGCACTGGAAGGCCAGCACAGCTCCCAGCTCTGTTGCTTTAAGAGGACACCCCCAACACCCCAACTCGTAACCTGTCCTGAGGGGAGGTGACATTGTCCCAGGACCTGCCCTTATGGGGTGTTACTAGGTGAGAAGATAGAAGAGCCGGTTCACCAGAGCCCTGCCACTTTGGACTGAGGACTGTCTATCCCAGCATGGAGCATCTGGCCTCCAGTCCTTCCCCCACCCCGCTTCCAGGGTGGTGGTGGGGAGGGAGAAGACGGGCCTGCTGAGGCCAGGCCAAGTGCAGAGTATGGTAGGGGGACACTGCTGGCATGGCCATGCAGTCGTCTCATGTGGAAGAGAGACTGTTTGTCATTTCTGCTGTTGAGAAAATGTGGGGATGCTCAAGTATTGGGGAGAATTCCTTCTGGCTTAGCTGAAGAAAGCAGAAGGACTCAAGAATCATTAAACCCTGGGCGTGGAAGAGTCTGGGTTCTTTGTTTGAAAGCATGTCTCCCGCATCGAGGGATGCGGTTCAGGTGCTGAGGAATCAGGCCTGTCGATCAGCGTTGAGCTGGAGAAGATGCACTGAAGAATTCACCAGTCTGCAAAACAGCCTGGGTGCCGCTGTACCACAGGCAGGAGTGATGCATGAATAACAGAGAGGGTGGTGGTACTCATCTCTACTTGACTGACATGTTCTTTTCCCCCAGATCTCTAATGTAAAAAAAACCCAAGGACTGATACAATAGTCATCTCCCATTGTGATGGCATGTGTGACACAGTTTCTAGTTGGTGTGCACTAACTTGCTTAACCTTTTCTTCTTTTCTGTACACAGTTATAGAGTTAACAATCACTTTTCCATTTTCCCTAAGCTATCCGTTGTCTCACAAATTTTATCCAAGATCTCATCGAGACCTCACGGGTTTGCTTTCTTTTCCTTTATCTTTAATTGTGGTCTTGAACCCACCACAGGGCATAAGTGCAGGAAAGAATTTCTTCAGAAAACACACTGGAAGAAGCTGATCCTCCCAGACACCCTTCTCTCTCCCTGCCCGCACATCATCACCCCAGTCTCAGCAGGCAGGAAGAAAAGCAGTTCTAAGACAGCAAAGGGAAACCTGTAACTGTGCCTTATCTCAACAGGAGGTGATAACGTGCCTTAGTCTTGGGTGCTGAACGCTCCTGGCTGTTGCTACACCCTTATCCACACCTGACACGCTGATCCCAAGCTCTAATTCCTAATGTTTCTTCTCTTGCCTGAAAGTTCCCTAAAATGACAGATTTGTAAGAGACATGTTCCTGAAGACAGGAACTGACAGACAGCATCTTAATAGATAAGGTACTGTCAGGCACCTTGATTTGTAGATTTGCAGAGGAAACTCATAAAATCAGCAGATTTGCTTCAAAGAAATCAAAAGATATTAAAACCTAGAAAAGTTTAACACCATCTTCAGAGAACTACTTTAAGAAATACTTTAAGAAATACTACCTCTCTATGTAAATACCTCTCTATGTAAATACCGTGTCTAGGTCCTGGGAAACGGGAGAGGTGCCTAGGGACTGGAAAATAGCAAATGTTACCCCAATCTTTAAAAAGGGAAAGAAGGAAGACCCAGGTAACTATAGACTGGTCAGCCTCACCTCCATCCCAGGAAAGGTGATGGAACAATTTGTACTAGAGGCTGTTTCCGGGCACATCAGGGACAGGAGGGTCATTAGGGACAGTCAGCATGGCTTTACAAAGGGAAAGTCATGCTTGACCAACCTTATAGCCTTTTATGAGGGTGTAACCAGGTGGATGGATGAGGGCAGAGCCGTGGATGTCATCTATCTTGACTTAAGAAAGGCATTTGACACGGTCTCTCACAGCATCCTTGCAGACAAACTGAGGCAGTGTGGCCTGGATTTTCGGGTAGCGAGGTGGATTGTAAACTGGCTACAGGGTAGAAGTCAGAGAGTGGTGGTCAATGGGACAGAGTCTAGTTGGAGGCCTGTATCTAGTGGAGTGCCCCAGGGATCGGTGCTGGGACCGGTCCTGTTCAATCTATTCATTGATGACTTGGATGAGGGATTGGCATGCACTGTCAGCAAGTTTGCTGATGACACAAAGCTGGGTGGTGTCGCCGACACCCCCGCAGACTGTGCTGCCATTCAGCGAGATCTGGACAGGCTGGAGAACTGGGCAGAGAAAAATCTAATGAGCTATAACAAGAGTAAGTGCAGAGTCTTGCATCTGGGCAAGAACAACCCCAGGTACCAGTATAGGCTGGGGACTGACCTGTTGGAGTGTAGTGTAGGGGAAAGGGACTTGGGGGTCCTGGTGGACAACAAGATGACTATGAGCCAGCAATGTGCTCTTGTGGCCAAGAGGGCCAACAGCATCCTGGGGTGGATTAGAAGAGGGGTGGTTAGCAGATCAAGAGAGGTTCTTCTCCCCCTCTACTCTGCCCTGGTGAGACCACACCTGGAGTATTGTGTCCAGTTCTGGGCTCCTCAGTACAAGAGGGATGTGGAGCTGCTGGAGAGAGTTCAGCGTAGGGCAACAAAGATGATAAGAGAGGTGGAACACCTCCCTTATGAGGAGAGGTTGAGGGAGCTGGGTCTCTTTAGCTTGGATAAGAGGAGACTGAGGGGCGACCTCATTAATGTCTACAAATATTTGAGGGGTGGGTGTCAGGAGGATGGCACTGGGCTGTTCTCGGTGTCATGTAGTGATAGGACAAGGGGCAATGGTTGTAAGCTGGAACATAGGAGGTTCCACATCAACCTGAGAAGGAACTTCTTCACGGTGAGGGTGACGGAGCACTGAAACAGGCTGCCCAGGGGGGTTGTGGAGTCTCCTTCTCTGGAGATGTTCAAGACCCGACTGGACAGGTTCCTGTGTGACTTGGTTTAGGTGATCCTGCTGTTGCAGGCGGATTGGACTAGATGATCTTTCGAGGTCCCTTCCGATCCGTAATGATTCTATGATTCTATGATTCTAAATAATACTTTGCTGTTTTAAACTGAATAGCTACCAGTGGGAGATGCAGTAAAGTGGCCGTGAATGCCTGGAAAAATCACCGTCGTCGACACCACAGCTAAAGTGAGGGTACCTACCTGCTTTTGTCGAACAGGAATACCCTAGTAAAGCCCATTTTTAGTTTAGTTGTTCTAGAACATTGCAATTTGTCCAGAGAAACTTCTCTGAATTGTAGCTTCTCAACAAAAAGTTTCCCTGTCAAGTTCAGTTTCCACTGGGAAAAAAAGGTTGCTCACAGAATTCCACGTGTTTCTTAAATCCTGGACACAAGTTTCACTTTGCAGTTTACTGTCCATTACCAGTGTGGACTCCAAGCAGTTTGCTGCAGAATGAAAGCGTTTGCCATGCGATGAGTCCACTGCAGGAAGGCACCTCGCTGCAGCTTCTGGTTTCTGATGTGCTCACCCAGAACTGGACACTGCCCAGCACAGGGCAAGAGAAAGCTTGTGGCTGCAATTGAAGTGTTTGAATTCTCATATTTCATTTCCTCCAGCATGATGCAGAGTTTCTGTTTCCATCAGAGATCAAGATAGCTCTGAGCAGGCTAGTTTTGTTTTGTATTACATTTTTTCATTGCTACATGATCCCTTCTTCTTGCCTTGAACTGGGCCACAAGTTATCTCCCTGTTTTCAATCATCTACTCTTTGGGGAAAAAGAAAACAAGGCAATCACACTGCAGGGACAGCAGCATCCTTTTTGTATAAAGACCTTCTGGGTGTTTGTCAGTGAGGCTGGGTTTTATTCTCATCCCTTAGTAGAACCAGAGGACATCCTCAATAGGCTGAACTGGCATTTGGGCACCTGTCAAATTTGGCCTTCACTAAAACTCATTTCCTTTGAGTCTCCTTGAATTATTTCTGGTGGCTGACACACTACTGTCCTGGCTCACTGCGAAGTTCATTTCACATGTCACAGAAACTGTATCCCTGCATTCTTCTTGATATTTGTTTTTGTTCTAAATTTAGTTATTTTAATTGCCAGCCATAGGAAATTGCTTTCATTACGCTCCCGTAAAGCATAGCTTTTTCCCCTCCTGCGATCACTAACCAACTCACATAAAGAAAATACATTAAATTGATTTTCTTCCATAGGAAATATATCAAGGAAAGGAAAGGATTGATTTCCCTCCATAGGAAACAAGACACAAATGTTTTTAATCCAGCTGCCGCATTCAGTTATCATGTACAGTGTGAAAAACTGTGCCATAAAACTGAAATTAAATGCATAATGGCACAGAGAGCTCTTCCCTCATGTTTTCTTGAAGTATCCAATGTTTTGGCAGGACACAACATAAACCTTCAGGCATTACCCACACCCATCTATTTTTCTGATGGGTTCCAGTACTTATTTATACACCTTCCTGGGATGCTCTTTGGAAAGGACCATGTTTCATCACCTGTCTCTGATTTCAGTGACCAGACTCTAAATGCAATTGTCCTTAACAAATCTGAGCGAGAGTGTCAAATCTCACACTGTGCTACGGCAGACTGCACTCTTCCTTCACGTGTCAATCCCATGAAGATTTACAAATGAGAATATAACTCACAGCCAGCTTTAAAAATTTTATCTCAGGGATACACCATCCTTGACTTTAAAATCATCCATGCAGATTTTAATGGCTCAAAGATATAATTACATCAAATGTTAATAAATTTAGTGGCCTGTAAGGGGTAGAAAAAAGGCAAAAGCTAGAAATACTAGATCCAAGCATTACAAAGTTTCATAGAATCATAGAATCATTAGGTACTGGAAGGGACCTTGAAAGATCATCTAGTCCAATCCCTCTGCCACAGCAGGAACACCTAGACCAAGTCGCACAGGAACACATCCAGGCAAATGTTTGCAGATCAGCTGCTACATTAAAGCTTGGGCTAATCCTCAGTAGAAATACGTTAGTCACCATGTCATTCTGAGCTCATTAGCATGGAGAAGCTGCTGCTGAACAGAAGGGTTCCTCCATATTTTCCCAGCACCTCTTTTTTCCTGTGAGGCATGCACAAGGGGAGAGTACAGCTTCCTATGATCTAAATGCCCATAGGAGATGGTGAGTGCTACAGAGGGGATGTTGTATGCTCTGCATGCAAAGGGGATCCATATCCCATCACACATCCCACTCTGGCCAGGCAGCAGGACCAAAGGGAATGTAGCATGGCTGGCCTGTGCCACCAGGGTCCCCTGTAACAGAGGGATATTCACTTGTCACTGACAGAGTCACTTCTGAGCCTTCTGCTGCCTTGAACACAACATTCATATTTCTCTTTCTTTTCAAGCCCATTTCCCTGGTTAACAAACTTCTTTGATCAGTATTCAGTAAAAGTCAGGCAAATGCAATCCTTTTGGATGGCATTTTCTATATGTGTAAACAAAATATCAGCAAAAGGTTGAATGTGTTCTGTCTTCCAAATGAGGAGGGACACGGTTATTGATCTGGACATCGAACTGCCATTCTATTGAAAGAAAGACTGATTATCTTTGTACCTAAAGTGGCAGAAGATATCAATAAGAAACTGCCTATACATAGCCGAAATGCAGGCAGCCTCTATTTTAGGAGTAATGTGTTGGCCATTAGAAGAGAGGTATCTTTCCTCACTGTTCTTTAACAGTCATTATCTGCCATTAAAGAAAAGACAATCAGTTTCAGATCAATACATCCGAAACCAAAAATATGGAGTGTGGTAACTTTAATAATAGCTACTCAAGAGGTGTAAAGTTGAGATTTTCCTACAAGAGTACTACACTCGATGCTCCTAAAGAGTAAACAAATCTACAAAAGGCATTCAGGGCACAGTAAAAGAGGAGGATGACCTTTTTAGACCTACTGGCCTCACACTGCTAAACACAGCCCAGGATGCCATTCTCCTTCTTGGTGACAAGGGCACATTGTCAGCTCGTGGTCATCTTGCTGTCTACCAAGACTCCAAGACCTTTCTCTTCAAGGCTACACTCCAACAGGTCTACCCTAAGCTATACTGGCGAATGGAGTTGTTCCTCCCCAGGTGCAGAACCCTACACTTCCTCCTGTTGATCCTTATTAGATTCCTCTTTGCCCAACTCTCCAGCCTACCCAGGTCATGCTGGATGGCAGCACAGCCCTCTGATGTGCCAGCCAAAAGAAAACAATAAGCTGTTTAATAGTGAAATGTCACTGCATATTTGAGAACAATTTGTAGTAAAGCTGTCACAAGCTGCTGCCAGCTTATTTGTTTGAGTCTGTTAAGCTATTACTGTGGCAAATGTCAGCCTCGTTTGCTTGTTTTTCACAGTTTTGACCAAACTTCCTGAAAAAGTTAGTGTCTTCTGTTATTCACTGTGGCACAAATGGTCCTGACCCCAAGACAAGGCTTTTCAGCCACTGCTCATGTATAAACAAATGCAAACTCAAACAAATTAGGGCTACTAAGGAGAAAGGCAAAGTTTGCTTAATTTGCTCTAGGTTCTTACTCTGCCTCTGTTCATTTCAAGAAACAACACACTCTACAGTTCCAAATTAACCAGCACTGAACAGGATATACTAACAGCTCCATTTGCCATTGCCAACCACATATAGATTTCCAATAAACAGGTCTCATTCATTGTGAAAATCAGGTAATTGAAACTATCTACTTGTTTCAAAGCTGTGGTCTCAGAGGTGACACACGTATGCTGCCATGACAAGCAGGTGACAGCATCCATAATTCACTTCCATGATGCTCTTTGCCTGTTTTGTTTGTCAGTAATTAGAGCATTATATGAGATGCTGGAGATTAGCAGTCAAGCTTCTGCCCACAGCAGTCCTGCCTGCAGAACATCCCTTTTTCCCTAGTACCACCCCTGTCTCAGTAGAGGCATCTCAGAATTATGAGTGTGGAATCCTGTCAGAACCAGCCATCCCAAATCACTCCATCACCTTTTCCATGCTGCAGATGGCTATTGATTATTGTGCAGGCTCTGAAGTAACTACATGCAAGCAAGTGGAGAATGTAGAGTAAACACTGCTTAACAAATTTGCCTCGAGTCTTTTCATCAAAGAGTGATGTATGTACTGAAGCATTAATGAAATGCCTTTGCTTTCTGATTAAAATCTTGGGGATGAAAAATAATATTTTGCATTAGATTGCACAGTAAGTTAGAAGAAAGAGAGGCAAGCTTTGTATAAATAAATATTTGGTACAAAATATTTGCATGGCATTGAGTTATAGTGGGTTATAAGCATCTATCTCCAGTTTATCCCATTGAAACATGGGATAAAAAATGCAGAAAACAGAAGTTTTCCAAATGCATCTTCACATTATTTTCTCACCATCCTTTTGAGCCAGTGCTGCAATGTGCTGACTGACCCCTTGCTCTAATGGGAGTCCACTTAGTCATTAATTGTTCAAAAGCTGTATTTAACTGGGTTAAATTTTTGTTGGGTTTTCTTGGGGTTTTTTTAGAGTAGACATCATTATTGCATTAAGTGCTCCCTCACTGAAAAGTAGCCAAACCTATAGTAGCTGATAACCTGCTAGTTCAGGGAGATGGTGACTGGCTGACCCATCACCACCCACTTCCCAGACACAGCTGTTAATGAGCCTTGTCACCTGACAGACTGCTGCTTGGATCCTTGTAAGACAACTCAGGAAAAAACCGTCATTTATTACTACGGACACGTGAAGTCACTCTTTTCTGTCATGAAGTAAGTGGTGGCAGACATTATTTAAACTGCGTGTTGTTAGCTTAAAAACTTTGAACCTAGAAGGCTTAATAAAAACCTGGGTCCGCGGAGGGGAGGTGTTGGTCCTTACTTGTACAGAACCAGAACACACAAAAAAACCCTGTCTTTTACCTTCTGTCATCATTTTATCTTTTGCCACAAAATTTCATCTGCAGTTTTTCCATGAAAACCATTAAAAGAAAACTAGCCAGGAATTTTAAGGGAAACCTTTTGTCTTCAGGCATTAAATGCTGGCAGCTGGACATGCCTTGCACTTGGAAACCAGAAGACAGAAGAAACGGGTTTGCGTTTCTGTGCTGCCTGAGTTAGGGACAAAGAGTTGCTGACAGGTCTCCCCCGGCACTGGAGTCTTCACTGTTGCACCAGACCTGGTCTCTTCTCTTGGAGAATGGCAGGCAGCCATTCATTTGGACCCAGGGAGACCAAGTCCCATGCAAAAGAGAAATCTTGCCTCATCACCTTCCTGGTGAAAAAACACACCTATGCAAAGTGGAACAACTACAAGCAAAGACATGAGGAGACCCTCAAGATGTCTCCTGTGTCAGGGTCACAAGAGCTGTACAAGGGTGAGCTGAAGGCTATAGTCTCAGCAGGGAACCAAAAGGATATGGAGCCTTTTCTCACATCCTCAGCAAGCTCCATAACCTCGTAGATAATAGAAACATCGGAACAGATCTTTGTCTCAATTGTTTTTCGTCATCATGTTAAAAATGTTCTCAAAATAATATTCTCTCAAATTTCTAGTTCTCAAAAAACAAGTTTTGTTTCCCTGAGAAAATCAGTTGAAATCCCAAGATCTTTGTCTAACAGTTGTTTAGGCTGGGTCTGTAGGGTTCCCAAAACTCTAGCATTTGCTCCTGTGAGATAACCCGACCTCTGCAGGAAGAACATGCCAAAGCCAAAGCAAGGAAGAGGCAGCAGCAACGGTAGGGCAGACTGAAGCTTGTTCCTTCTCACGTAGGACTTGCTGCAGAAGCTCCCTAGGACACTCCACTTGCACTGCATTCAGAGATACAGAATTTTGTGTAACTTGTGCTAAATACAGCTGCTCCAAAGCAATACTTGACCCATATTATCAATTCTTCCCCCAAAGGAAGAGAATAAATGAGAGTAATACTGGCAACTGCCCAGGCTAAAAGGGCAATATCACCCGAGAGATGCCATCCTCAGCTACAGCGGGAACATTTGATTAAGCAACTCAGAAGCTTCAAGGCCTCTGCCTTTCAAATTACACTATACTTCATACATAATCTCAAGCTACGTTCTGCATCGTTCAATTCATGATCAAAAATTATGTTTTTACTCTTACTAACAATATTTAAAGTATGATGTACCTGCAGGGAAATACACGATTGCTCTGCAAGAGAACATTTCAAATATTAAAATTGGCAAGTCCTTTATGCAGAAGCCAAGAGATCTAAGGCACTTGTTAAAAATGAAATCTGCAACACTAAAAAAAGCAATATATCATTATAATTTATGGAGAGAGCATTCAGCAAGTAGTTTGATTCAAGTTGTTTGTATGTGCTGCTTTAAATAATCACCCTTCTGTGCATAAAAGACTCTGAGTTCAAATGGAACAAATGCAGAACTGGAATTCAAGTTGGCGTTTTATTTCATACAATGACCATTCAAACAGAAAAATCTCTACTGATTACATTCATTTATGGGCCCTGGTAAGCGTAAGAAACTATTTTAGCTAATTTATGAAGATTAGAAGAGTCGTGACTTATAGGAAACCATTTATATGAGCTGTTCTGAAATATACTCTAAGATCAGGAAAGAGCTAAAATTCTGGCAGTGGCTGCAGTAGCAAAGAGAAGACACAATAGTATTGATTAAAATTTGCATAATATCTGCCTAATTAAAAAAGCAGTGTTATATATTGCAGCCAATAGATCAATCCACTTTTCAACCACTTTTTAAAGAATAACGTAATTCTAGATCAGAAATACTTTTTCCTCTAAGCAATTTGCCAAATATGGGCCTAAACTGTAAAATACTTTTTCCATTAGTTTTAGGTAATTGAAATGCAAAGTGCTCAGCGCTTAATCTTTCCAGGCAGGAAAAGCTGCCTGCTGTCAGATTTTATTAAGTCCTTTTGCTGCTCTTTTGTAGTCAATAGCAAGTGTCCAAACCCAGGAAATGATGTAGCGGGAGCGTTCAAAGGTAGGGATATGATAAGGTGGTGTTTGCATTCAGGGTAATATGAAAAACTCCAACGTGTACGCGGGAAGATTTTTCTCCGTGTCAACTAATTAGCATGTTTATTGCAAGCATTAATTATTCTGACAACCACAGAGATTGTTAAGTGTGTTAACTCCTCACGTACTCCCTTCCTACATACCTCTACAGAGAGACTGTTACATGCCAGCCATGACAATTAGATTGTCACACCTTCATAAAGATGAAAGAAACAGTCCTTTCCAATTCCAGCATGTGAAAGGAAGTAAGAAATCAATTCTTTTGTGATAAGGGAGTTCCAAAACAAACCCAAGACAAATGTGCTTTTGATGAAAATTAGAACATCCTTGACAACTTCATGGAGGCAGCCTTTCATTTGAGCACACAGTGCTATCTGTATCACTTCAATCAGAAGATTGGTCAGACTTAAACCTATGGCTGGAAAACCATGTTACAAGATCCCAATAGCAAAGTGCCCACCAAGAAGAGGTGCACATGTATGTTTTTGTCACTCTTGATGAACAACTGTCATATAGACGATGCAGCCTCCTGATATGTCCCAAAATGTGGTCCTTGGAAGCCCAAAACTGCAGTCTAATGTGTCTGGTCCCTGTTAACTCTCCCAGAGCAAAGGACTCCAGCAGCATCTTCTGTACCTGTGCTTTGGAGCTGGACCCTGAATCACAGAACATCAGGGATTGAAGGGACCTCAAAATATCATCTAATCCAATCCCCCAGCCACAGCAGGATCACCTAGACCAAGTTGCACAGGAACATGTCCAGGTGAGTTTTAAATGTCTCCAGAGAAGGATGCAAGAGTTTATGCAAGAACCTTCTACCAAAAGCCTGCGCTGATGCAGTACAGCTGGGACTATCAATAGTTTTGCAAGCTGATGCCTAACTAAAATTAAATCCTGAATAAACAAATAAAGGCAATACCAGGTGTAATCATTTAATCCTACTTGCAACACCAAGTAAGGGTTCAAAAATGAATTAATTTACAGGCAATTTGGCTACTTAGAGCAACTGCTTTTCTAGGACTATGCTTTACCACTATAGTGTCCCCCCTTCTCGTGACTAAATTTTAAGGGCCAAATAATCATTTTCATTGTCCCCAAAATCACTGCTTGAAACAGCATTTGTTTCATCCTCACAAAGTTATCCCTTGCATAAGAAAAAAGGAACGCTGTATTTTAAAAAACAGACCTCTGTAGTGTGCCAGTGCACAGCTTTTTGGCAGCAATGCAAGCATTTCCTATTTTCTCCTACATTTCTTCTCTCCCAGTATTTTTATTCCTACTTTATTTGCAATTTCATTTTCTTTCATTTCTCCTAGTGCTATTTTCCTTGCCTACCTTTCTTGTACTTTAAGCTTCCTATTCCCCATTCTGTCTCTTTACACCCTTTACATTTGAGTCAATCTTTCTTTCCTGACTTCTCGGTTTCCCTCACTGCTTCTGTCTTCTCCAGCTTCTCATTTCACTGTCCTCTCCAAGCGGTGGCCTTTCAGCACACGTCTCGCACGTTCTCCCCCTGCTACATACATGCCCAGAAGCATCTGCTATTACACGAGTGCGTGTGCAAGGAAAATTGGGGGCTTACTAACAGCTTGTGGTTGCTGGGCTCTGAATGAGGCTTTTTTACATCCCACTAAATGTTTTTTAAAAGATTTCCTGTTACTCCTATGTCTACATTACCGGCAAGATGTGGACAGATTCTGTTCACATACGCTGTAAAAAACCTCAAATCTAGGACCTTTGCATTTTCTAGGGTCAGCTTGTCCTGGCTTCCTCTTCCTGTGAAAAACTGAACAGGCACGGACCTAGTTACCAGTGTCTCAGACCTTCATTAGCAGAGCAGACACAGAGTCCATAGAATACCACTTCAGGGAGATCATTACTTGAACAATCCCACCAAAGCTTTATAGTATACCTTTCACTGAAACTGCACCCCCAAGCATTTTGAAAAGATCAGTAATACATTTGTGAGGCTGAATAATTTGGGGTAAGAAGAGAGAATTCTAGAATCTGCATGCAAAGTAAAAAAAACCCAATTAAGTCAAGGTAAAAATCCCAAGAATAGTGACCCAACTGTGGGTGAGCTGACAAAGGTGGCCATGTGCAGATCTCCTGGTGTTGACCTGATGTAAGAAATACATCAGTCAAGACATGGAAATGAGTCTGTCATGGATGCTGGTCTCAAGAAAGGAACAGAGAGCTTGAGTCTTGAAAACCCAAAGCTTCCTATACAACTGGGGTTTTTCACAAAGGAAGCAAAAAGTAAGGATGCTTTTAATCCTCCAGTGATGAGCACATGCGAATCACACGTGGGAAAGGATGGGACAATGTAAGCAACAGGAGCAAGAGGCAATTTGGGGCTCTGAGCACTCATCTAGAAGAAGCCTCAGCCAGGCTGCTACTTCTGCTACTCAAGATAAGACAGAAAAGTTTCTATCAAGAAACAAAATCAGAGAGTTATTAACTGTCTGCACACCTCTGCACTTCAAAGCATCTTCTGGTCTGATGTAACTTGAGCAGGACTCCTGTGATTTCAGTCATCTCCCATGAACTTTTAAAACTTAATGATCACAGTTTTGTAACTATTTAAGGGTACAGGGATGCCGATAACTACAGCCAAAAAAACCCACTAGAGACTCATCTGCCTTTTTAGGGCTATCAAAATCTACAACACTGATTTAAATAACCTAGCGTCACATACTAGATACAGCATTAAGGGGGACACTTCATGGTTTCCAGGCATCTTCCAATCACACTTCTGTGTAGTAGCCAAAGCAGTCCAAAAGGAAACAGTAACTTAAAGATCTGGCATTTTTAAAAAGGAACAAAGATAAAGAAGAAAATGATTTCACTTGCAGAATAACAAACTGAATACTCCCGATAGATTTCTTATTAAGATGGTTAAGTTGATTTATTCTCAGCACTAAACTACACTTTTGGATGAGATAACTGAAGTTGGATAGAGGGCTCGTTCTTTCCCACAAGAATGAAAGGAGATCCAAGCCAACAGTGAAGATCTTCAGCCAAAACACTATTTCACAAAAGACTAGAAAAATCGAAAGGTAAAATAAATTGCTGAAAAAATTATTGGCTTGGTATTTAAAACTGCTGAGTGTCTGCAAGCCCAGTCCCATTTAAGTCACAGGAAGCTGAAAGCATTGACAGCCTTTGTAAATCAGGCAGGATAAGTGGTAGAATCAGTAACTGCCCAGGTTTACCAAAGAGATTTCAAGAGCTAATTACGTGAAATTAAGAGTTGTTGCTTGAGTTTAATGGTAAAAAAAAAAGAAAAATTTAAGAAGACAGCTCTCAAAATTCACAATGAGAACATTTATCAGTGTTTTTTGAGGGGGCTGTTCTTTTCAAGACGACTCATTTTTGCTGTCACATTTCTTAAAAGCAAAACATTTCGGTGACAAGTATAAGACTATAAGCAAACGCGCACCAACAAATCAGTATTCAAGTCAAAGAAGTTTCAGTAAGAACATATTCGTGTCAAAGCTTACCTCAGTCTTCTTTCAATGTTTTTTTCAAGAAGATACTAAAAAATCAAGAGAGAAACAATCTTCAAAATCCTTTGACACTGACATGTTTAGGCTTTGAAAGAGTACAAAGAGAGCAGAACACACAGAGCATCCTTTATTCTCCTCTATCCCAAACCAGGAAAAACGGTGCCAAGGATTTTGAGAGTTCTCTGCAGTAAGGGGCTGGAGGGTACCACCTCATTCTTCCTAGTTCCACTTTAGGATGTTTTAGCTGAACTCTTCATAAATTGTTCTTAAAACTGGAGTGATAATGGCCCTGTTGACTGTTGAACACATATGTACAGACCTTTTCAGGATCTAGGAAAGAAACTTTTATAATTATGTGAACATTGCTTCTCTGGCAGTTAGAAAGATGCTATTTCTAAAAATGGCATCTTCAGTTGACAAGAAACACCTTAGCCTCTGAATGTGCATCTTCTCAACCCTAGTATGGTTTCACCTTCAGAATTTTCCACAAGTAACTCTTCTGAGACCACAATTTCCTTTTCAGCAAAACTGTTCATTCTTAAATTAACTTAATTGGATTGTGGTCTTTCAATTTCCTTGAGAAAGAACCACAGGTTTTGTCATGTGCTTTCTCCTCCTCAGAAAAATAAGCAAACAGACTCACTGGAGGCAGGGCCAAGTCTCTGATCAGAAGCACATCCCTAACCTGAGATGCACTCGTACCTTCACTCAGGGGGGTTGATCAGCCCACCAAATATCAGTATTTCCACCAAAAATACTTTGTTCTTGGTCTATGCCCTCCTACAAATGCCAGCAATAGCAGAAAAACACCAGGAAAAATGTATTAATTCCCAGGAAAATACTGTGTTTCCTCACCCAGTTAATATTCCTTGCAGTCTGCCAGCAGCACGTTGACCCGTAGCTGACTAACAACCTCCTCCACATGCAGCAGCTGAGGTCAACAGCAAGGAAGTGAAGGTCAGTTTTGGAAAGTCCATGTAAATGTAATTGCTGGTGCACCTGTTGGAGGAGGAGCTGCCATGCATGGATAAGGACTGCCCCATAGGGACAATGTACTTTTCCAGAGGCCACTTCTCTCCAGGGCTGCAGGCAAAGAGCAGAGTGAAGGCAGTTTTGGCTTTGTTTCTTGCTGTCCTCTTTCACAGGAGATTCATGGCATCCTCACTCTAGCCCTCAAGAGATGCTGTAAGCACCCACTACATGTTTTAGGCCTCCCATCTCCTGTCTCATGTCCTCCTCTAGGGTATCAGACCGCTGAGCTTAGCTCAATTTTCTACTAGATAATGCTGTCCAAAGTGTTTGAACGTCTCTTTGCACACAGACCATGTTTTCACTTCAGAGGACATCTCTCAGTGAGCACAGATTTGTGAAGAACACCATAAACTGCTGAAATCTTTGGGGGCATTGAGGTAACAGTCCTGTCCGGCGAGTCACAAATTCTCCGAAATGAAATCCTAGGTAACTGCTTTGGAAATTGTTGTAGTTTTAGGAACAGTGAAAAGTGATCTTAGGACCATTCATCAGGAAGACTAAATATGCTCAATTTCTTTAATAATACAAAGGCCACTACAAACGGTTGTGTGTTTTGTCATGGAACATGCTTTGACGAGATCTGACTGCTGAGCTGCCATTACGTTAGAACTAGTCCTTTCGAAAAGTGTCTCAAATTGCCCTATTTTTTAGTGAGAAGAAAAAAATGGTTTTGTTCCTTCCTGTAATTTGTCATAGCTACACAAATCTATTACATGGTTTGACACTTTTTTGACAAGTAATTTCTGAGAACTCATAAGGGAAAGATGAATCCACGGTTCATAATACAAAGAGACATCTCAGTGAAATAAGGTACCGATCATCATCAGCACCCACAGAACTAAGTGGACATTTGCCCTCCTCCTACACCAAGGATTTGTATCACTTTTGCACTCTGTTCACAGCCCTTGGAAGAACTCACTTGGGACAGAAGGATTTGCTGCTACCCACCACAGATTTTTCAGAAAACCTGTCCCACCCTGTCCAAGTCAACCTACTTACTGATACCTGAGGAGGAAGAGAACCTCTGGTAGAAGATGCCTCCAGTTTCCAGAAATCATTCTGGCTACAGAAAATCCTGAGACAATAAAGACTGCATGACTTGCTGACCAAGACCAAGACCATTTCTATGACTAGAAATATTCTAGTCTCTTGCAGAGAAAAGGTATGGGACACCCAGGATGATTATTTCACCCATTTCAGAGGGCAGCAATCCTTCTAAGCACTGCCCATGCTCATGTTCAGTGCTTGTCAAGTGATCAACTAAAAGAGAGACAAACACAGTCCACAAAATAATCTCTCCTAGTAAGCTGGCATCAGTAATAAGTGCTCAGTCACAGCACAGCATCAGGACTGTAAGACTGCTTGAAAATGGTGGCATTTCCAGTAAAGATCAAGACTTCTAGGACAATAATTAAACTTGAAGAATTTTACCTTTTTGACCTCTTACAATAGCTGGTATCCCAGTGTCACTCCGTATTATCAGCGGTGAAAGGCTCAGTCGTACCAGAGCATGAGAGATGCAAGTCTGACCACTTTGTCTTAGTTTCCCTTCCCCTCGGACTTTCAGGTTAGCTAAATACTTGTTTTCAGTCTTCTTAGCAACAGTGCTACAAGGCCTGGCACTCTGAGATTGAGTGGAAGGAAGGATTCACAGTCTAACATACAACTGAAAATGTTATTTCTTTGTAGTCCCCCCGAAGCCTCTCTCAACAGATCCATTGAAAAATTGTCTTTGTTTTCCTAAGAGCTGAAACACTAGCCAAATTCCACTAAGGTCTTCCACAGAATAACACGTTTTACAGTGTTTGAAATAAGGGTGTCCTAATCTTTTTTGTTCCAAACCTTAAGCAAATGTGATAGGGAAGAAAATGATGGATTAAAATACAAATGCAGTAAAGGACTTTTTTTTTTTCCCTCTGAAGGAGGAAAGCATTTTTCTAGGGTTTCTCCATGTTTTCTGCTTGTACTCTTTTCTTCTCCAGGTCACCTTTACCTTGCTCAAGGCAAGGTGGGTCCAGCACCCAAAACAAAACTTTGCTCAATGGCTCTTGCATCTAGGAAACATCTTTTAGAGGAAAATACACATGATAGGGAGAAGGAAATGTCTACAATATTGTTTATAAACAGCTTAGCACAACAGGGCCTCTGATCTCAGAGCCTTGAGTGCTTTGCCATGCAAATAACAAATTCTTTTTCCTCCTGAAGATGTGTCCTCTTTTAGAATGCTGAGCCTGTCTCTAACCACATGCCTACTTCTCATTTCAGATCAAGATACAAACACTTCCACAAATCTATATGCTTGTAGAAAAGAATTGTTTTAGTTTAAACATTTCACTAGTGAAAGTCACAGAACCCTGTGGAAGCATGAAATCTTCATATATTTCCAGTATTAGTCAGGTAGTTCTTACATCTCTGAGAGCACACGCCAGGAGTAATGAGAAGCGTTTGCCTCTTGATCCTTTTATAGCCTGCTGTGTGTCTTGTCTGATTTATTCACACAGCAAACACCAGTCAGTGTACTATAGAGAAGCTGCTAAGCCCAGAAACAAGCTCTAGTAGGCTCTTCAAGCACCTAATGGGGAAAAAACAAAATAGTTGTTTATACATTCTGGGAAGTTTTGCAAATATGGGTTAAACATGCAGCATCCATAAGGTGCAGAGGATTTTATTTTACAATACCAGCAGTAATAACAGTGAGAGAATTATTGCTTTATTTTGTATCATAGCAACTAATGAAGCCTTTGCTTTTTCCTCAATTCAGTTCACTAGTAATTTCAGCAGAAAACTTATTCAAAACACTTCACCAGAGGCATCCCTAATGTTCCACCAGTAAATAACATATTTCATTTATAAAGCTTTTTTCTGTCCCACTTGGCTGGTCCTTTAGAAGCTTGTCAATAGACTAGGGAAATCCAATTTTCGAACTCAGCTAAATCTCATTTTCAAAAGTGACTTCAATGCTCAGACCTTGTCTTCAGTTCAGTCAAAGATATGATTGTAATTCAGACAGACACTAGATAACTGTGCAAGGTACTGATGCTCCTGCCACAGCGCAGGTGCCAGCTGGGAATATCCGGGGTGGGTTTCTGAACCCTAACTAGGCTGTCATGGTTTTGTTGCTGTCAGACACTTAACATTGTGTTTAGTCTCACTACAGAAGCTCTGGTACAAGTTTTGCCCTTCATGGACCAAGTGCCCTCGTGCATAATTTTACATCTATATGTTTTACCTTACACTTGAAATAGGCCAAAAATGATTCCGTGGGTAGGATCCAATGGAAAATCAACAAAATCTGACTTCCAGGCCAGACCCACCTTGAAAACACTAAGTGAAGATGCTTTGCACAACCACAACTTCTAACACATTTTTAAAATGTGCAGTATAAAACTTGAGGAGACAGTAATGGTATAATTGTATAAAGCAGGAAACATCAGTCAAAAATGTATCGTATAAAGCAGAAAACTTCAGTCAAAAACAGTTAACCCTTCTAGCTCACATGGAGAGCTTTTTGCCTTTTAGTAGGAATGTTCAGCAAAGAGCTGAGTTTGCTGCTGAGCTGTGCACTGCTGCATTGCAAGAGCCACCAGAACCCCTTCACAGCTGGTGGGTTAAGTGTCTCTGGGTAAAGCTTTCTGTAGTTCAATAAGTCCTGAACATAAGTAGATGTTAATAATTACAGTAAACTTTAGAATAAAGCACATACATAATCCAAATCCGCTCCTTGTTTTGTTCAGTGAGCAGTTTAAGCACTGTACCTCCAGTCTGCTCGTGTGCTGAGCAGCATGCTACTGAATCACATCATCACAGAAACGTACCAAGCTAAAATTTAAAAAAAAATATAATTCTGAACTCTTTCAGGCAATTTACTGTGGCCGACAGTAAATTCTTAGCAGGAAAAGACAAACCAGAAAATCCAGTGGGCTGATAAGCATTCAACTCATGGTGTAGGTAAAAGACATTGCAAATTCCTTGTAAGGAGGCCTCATTCAACAACAGTGAAATTTTAGGGCATCAAAACATTAAATGAGGATAAACAAGTCATGAGAAAAGTGATTCTGTAACCGACTGCATCATTTTATCTGGAGAGGCATGCAGTATGTTAGCAGTTCACGACGAGCTCTTTGCAGACACAGGACCACAAGCATGGGTAAATGCAACTCCAGGCAAGAACTGTGGCCATAAATGGGTCTCACAAAAAGCTACCACATGCCATTTCCCGTACTTGGCAAAGAGTGTTCAGCTGATTATGTGGCTGAAATCAATTTTGATGTAATTACTTGAATTTTGGATTCTCAGAACATTCCCCCTTGCATACAGTAAAACAAGATCATGGCTGAGCATTAGTGCCAAATGATATCATGCCTGAAAAAAGCTGCAGCACTTCACCTTGCTAGAGACTGCCCGCTGAAATGAGAAACGAGCACGCTTACTAACTTGTCTGGGGAGTACTCCCTGGTAGCACGTGTAGTCAACTTCTTTTCTTCTGCTAGGTTTTACATTATGCTGTCAAGATTCTATGTATTTCCTCAGTTTTAAAACCATTTTCTTTTTCTCCCAGTCTTATTTCTACAGCCATTTGGAAGTTAGTTGCTTCCCTAGCCTAAAAAAAAATATTCCAGTGCTTCTTGCCCTTTGTTGTGTGGATGGAAGTGATTCATTGTTGTAGGACTGCTCTTCAGTACGGATTGACACGTAGGTTCTTCCCAAGTTTATGAAATAACTTGACTGCAATCCTGGAATTTTCTGTATACTGATGACTTTAAAACTTGTACTTGCAATTATGTAAAGGATGTTTTAAACACATGCCAGCGTTTCTACAACATTCTTTTGTAAGTATATTCTACAAAGCAGTAAGGAAAGGTCAAGCTTGTGAGAATTAAAGCTGCTGCTATTATTTTAAGAAATGTCATGCTGGGAACAAGCAAGATTATTACATGTTAATCACCGTAAAAGACAGGCATATTTCAGAAAAACTTCGCCTCGGATCAAAGCGAGCTCACGATTCCAAAACAAGGGAAGAGAAACCTTCTCATAAGTTTAGTGATTAAAAACCTCTTCTGCTTTGATCCTCTCAGGAGGAAGGTGTTACCAGAAAGCACATTCCTCTCTATTCTGACAGCTCAAGCCTTATCAGAAGCTGTTTTGTTTTATTTGGATCCATTTCAAGGTGCTGAAAATCTCTCTCCGTGGAGGAAACTTCATCACAGTCTCTCTAGAACAAATATGTCAACACACACTACCATGAGAAGCTAAAAGGAAACAAGGACTTAAACAAAGGCAACTGAAGGTTTGACAAGTGTTTTGTTGGTGCTGCTCGTTGTGGTGTTGAACCATTAAAGCTGTACTTCTCCAGTTCTCAGTCCTGCTCTGTCAAATCTAGAGGTTAGCTCTTCACAGAGAACTTAAGAATCTACTCAAGACCTAATGGCTTGGCTGAAGTATTTGAACATGAAAATCTAGCTGATGCACTGTGATTACTGAAACTTTGGGGTCACAGCTTGCTGTTAATGAGCGGGGCTTGCTTTGATTTTCATGATCAGAGTGGTTGTATCCATTTATACTCTGACTGCCTTAGAAATACCATCATAATGTGCCACGAGAATTAGGACAGATTTCTTTTAGAAAACTCATTGTCCATTAGAAAAATGACAAGAGACAGAAGACTCTCCAGTGAACCCTATTTAATGTAAATGGAGAGGAATGGCACTTTGAAATTATATAAATCCTTGTGTCTAAACTCTACAGCATCAAATGCATAAAACAAGCTCAGCTCCTCTTTGAGCTGACTTTTGTTGTGTCTCACTGATGGTGATGGGAATTCAACACAAGGACAACCGAGACGCCATCCAGAAGACAGGGAAGCAAGCTAACAGCTTTTTCAGCTGGCAGTTTCTGTAGTGCCTTGTCAAAGGGTTGGTGTTACCTCAGATAAACACGTTTTAGCATCAAAAGCACCACAACTTGCCTTTGTTTCAGCTGTGAACACACACAGATCTCGGGTTCTACCAAATTAAGCCATGAAGGCTTTCTACAGGTCTTTCTACAAGCCCTGAAACACCTTAATAGTCTTCATACAGCAAAACCCTGATGACACAGAACGGCTTTGCACATAGAGAGGTTTTTGCCAGTTGCACAGGGTGTAAACAGAAAGGTTTTGTCAGCAAGAAGGCTGCAGGGGTACCCTCTTCTCACAGAGGCGCTCACTGCGCTGGACGTTTTGTGTAGCAGCAAAGAGCACCAAGGTCAATGCTTCAAATACCAAGGTCAGATAAGGAGATGGAGGAGCAGCTCTGGGCACTATTTTCTTGCAGCCTGAGGAAAGGACCACGCGGAAGCAGATATCCACACTGCAATGCATGGGGAACCCCAGTTCAGAGCAGGATATTCCCTGAAGCAACTGGCAGTTATGGAGACCTGCATGCTGGAGCAGTGGCTCCTGACAGAAACTGCAGCCCAGCTCCAAATTGTGATTCCACAAAGCTATTTGTTCATGTCAGTAATTGGTGATGATCTTTATCTCTGCCCATGAGTTTTTCCACCCTGTTTTCTCCACCCAGCCAGGTGAAGAGGAGAGGTGAGAGAGTAGTCCTCAGTCAGCCCATCACATTGCTATGTGAGGTAATTCAGATGTTTGATTTGTGAGGGCACCACACTCCTTTAATACACCAAGACCACCCCGTACAGATTAATATTTGTCATTCTTGGATGTTGTCTTTATTACAGGAGATTGAAACAGAAGCCAGAAGTTGTCAGGTAGAATAACAGGGCTGGCTCACAGAAAGAAATCACTGAAAGATTTGTAATTTTTATGCTCTTGCCCTGTCAGGAGGATAACTCTTCTTCTGTTTCATTGCATAGCTAATCTGGTTGGGTCCCACAATATTTATGTGTTTATGTTTCAGCATGATGCAAAGAAAATGGGAGTTGAGACCTAGTCTGCTTTTTCTCATAACCATAAAATTGTTTTAGTTTCTGGGAAGGCTGCAACCATGCCCCGTGGAGCCAGACGCCTTTGCATCTGACAGCAACTTCCCAATACTTTTGTGAGTTAGATTTTAAGAGGTTCAGAAGTCACCCAGCAGTTACACTGCGTTGATTTGCTCTGGCCTTAAAGATCTGAATTACATTAAACTGAGAAAAGCATCTATTTATGAAGTAAATCTATTTTCACCCATTCAAAGGGGACAAGAATCAGAATGCAGTGTCCAATGGAAGCCATGAAAAGTTAGATAAAGTGTGATGAAACAATATGGTGGTAAAAAGGGAACAGTTAATATGTACTTTGAAGAAGGAATTGGCATAGAAAACCTAAAAGATTACTTTAAAATTATTTTGAAGGTGTTACATGTCCATGGCAAATAAAGACTCTTTCATCGAATTTGTAAGCTGCCAAGTCCAAATCCCCTCTGCAATATCATCCAAGAAAACTTGCCCTAGGCACACAAGGGCCTTTACATTTTTTTCCTATCTAAAAGTGGTAACGACAGCATCCCTTTCAAGTTTATTTCAAATCATTATGGAAATGACAAGCTGAGAATTGTGATGTATGAAATGTTTAGAACACAGACTAACAAAACAAGAGGCTTGAGTTCCTCATCGATAGTATGCCACACACTGCCACGTGCCTGGTACTCCCTCAAATTTTAATTGAGGCCAGACGCTTAGATCATTTCAAACCACACCATCTGAACCCTATTGCCATCTTCAGTTAACAAAGACCAAGGAAGAAATTCAGCAAGGAGGAAGACAAGGAGGGAATGCACAAGGAGCTTGAACAAGCTGTGAAACTCAGATCCTGGCCAAGGCAAAGATGTCTCCCTGAAAAGCCAAAGTCAGTAGGTATCACAAGAAGTTGGAGTATTTTGTCTTAGGAAAAGGGGGGTTGGAGCTTGAGGGAACAGGGACAGTTTGGATTGTTGGGGTGGTTTTTTTTCATAAACTCTTCATTTTTGTCCTTTCTCATTTGTGGAATTTATGTAACCTATTTCACAAGGCTTCTGCTGTGGGCAAGGGTAGAAGCCTGTAAATGGAATGGTTCTTAGATATTGAGTACGTAAATATCAATGACATGGTTCTGTAAATGACATGGTTCAGTTTGCTTCTGCTGGGACATTTATTTTCATGAGATGGTAGTCTAATTGTAGCCCATAAATTACTGCTGAACAAAATTGTATGATTTTTAATTAGCTAGTGTTAGGATGGCTGGAATCTGTTATCCAGATGATTACCTTTTTTAAGAAAAAAACTAAATAAAAATTTGTGGGATTTAATATATTTGCAATATTTATATTAGTAGGGAGTAATTTTCAGCTTCAATTTGAGCACATTCTAAAGAAGAGGGGGCCGTTCTAATATTCAGAAAACAATACAAAAGATTAATCTGACAAGCCAGAAGCCTAAATTGGGTGCCCAACACCCATTTTCTTTAACTGACAGCTAAGACCTCCAATTCTCTTATGATGGAGAAATTGTCATGAACAATATTTGCATTGCTTTATTCTACTATTTTCCAGCCTGAAATAACTCCAGTTTTTTATTAACTGCAAGACTGAGTCCTATTCATCAGTTAGGCAGGTGTATTGCCTGATAATGCAATAAGCATTCCTGGATGTATGAGCTGTTTTATTTCTTTTATACCAGTAATCAGTTCCAAGAGCATAATAAAAAAAAAAGGTTTATTTCTTTCTTACTGGTAAGAGAGTTGTAAATTATCACCCATCAAAAATAACTTGCCATTTAATAAAAAAAAAAACCAAACCTTTTCTTAATCTTACGTGGAACATAATAGATAAGGAGAAAAAATGATATTAAATTTGGTGCCAAAGTGAGGGATTGCAGCAACCAAGGATGTGCAGTGAGGTTGTGGACGTAGATAACACAGTCTGGCAACAAAAAGGAACTAATGCAGCGGTAATAAAATAGATAATCCAAATGTTTCTGAAATGTAGTTAGTTACAAATAGTAATAATCCTAACTCATTCTCATCAGACAAAACTTGGTCAGAAACACAAATAAAATTTAAAAACTAGAAGATAAACAAAAAGAAATAAAATCAAGGCTGAATGTTCTTAATACTTCACCTGCAAAGCAGCTATAAACAGTTCATCTAGGAAACCTCAAGGATCTCCAAAGAACATTCATCTTTTAGTCCTGTCCTGCTTGGTTCAGACAAACAGGCTGTTGCCAGAGATCTTTTCACAGAATCACAGAACATCAGGGATTGGAAGGGACCTCGAAAGATCATCTAGTCCAAACCCCTCTGCCAGAGCACGATTTTTTCAAATCTACTGCTGAGCTAAGTGTCAAGTTCACAGACCCTGCAGATCTTGCACCACAGTCAGATTTGCACTACATTTTTAAAATCACACACCAGATGAAAAGTTACTGCCTTGAGTAGCTAAAAAATTTCAACGAGAAGCATCTGAACACCAAGTCTTTCAGTCAGCAGTAACTTCTAGATATGAACCTCTCTGCCAGATCTAGTTATTGTTTAGATAGACTGATCAAGTATTTAGAAAACCAGATACAAAAATCAACTAGGAATAGCCAGGGCAACCAAAATGAAATGTCTTAACCCAATTCACTGGTTTTCCTCTCTCTCTGGGCAGGTTACCTCTTTGAAGTGCTCTACCCTGGAACAGACCACTCTAGCTTATACTGGATCAGGATTCTATAAATATTTCACATCTTATCCCATTTCATTTCTGTGAAACAAGACAAAGCACAACTGCCCCAAAGCACTTCTTACACCAGCACCAGAGAAGTCCTTTCCCAACACATTCACACAGAGCTGCTGCAGTTCCTAGAGCAAGAAAGGTTAATCAGCAGCCAACCATATCAACGTGTATGAGCAGGAGATAATCTTCCCACAAAAAATTATCTGTGGAAGGACTGATTATCTTCCCACCTGTTACCTTAGGAGGATGATCATTCATCCTGTATCTTTCAGCTAGGTAAAGATATTCTTCTTCCAGCTGGCAACTGGATCATCACATGTGTCCTTCAGGAGACGGGGAGCCACTTCTCCACTTGCAGAAGAGCAAAGAGTGGAGCACAAACCCATGGGAAGCTGCTTCATCTTGGTAAGGAGATGGAGGAAACAGAGTGGGTGAGCATGTGGATCAACACTGCCTGCCCTAGAAACCTCATCCAGGCATCCAGCTGCAAGCTGAGGTTGGAAGAACAATGTCTACATCTTCCTATAAACCCTGAGATTCAATACGGGCTTCTCTAATGTGGAAACATGTTAAGTATTGGGGAGATGCATTATGACCTAGCAACAAAATGCTGCTTTTTTAAAGTTGAGAAATGGAAAATATTTCCATTATCTCTTTTCTTGATACATAATCTTCAGAAATCACTGGCATTCCAGTAGTCTGCACTGGAAACCAACTTATATGAGCATCTAATAATTATTTCATTACTTTTTATTGCCTCACAAAGCTGACCAACTCAAGGCCAAGAAAATGCAGATGGGGGACTGCACAGAGCAGAAGACAAAGACTGCAGGCGATAGAGGATGCACAGGACAGTCAGCTGCAGTGCAGCATGCTCATAGGCAGCAGATTAATATCCACTCCTTCTCAAGCACCAGTGAAATGGACCATTAGAACCAGCTATCTGTGAGAAGGGGTTGCATAAAAAAATGTTAATAGAAGAGATAAACCTCGATACGGATAAAGGTTAAATTTTGGGACGTTACATCTCGTTTCATATGCAAAAGTTCTACACTGGAAAAAGTACTCTTACTAACTCAGGATCTTCCAGGCCATTCCAAAATACATCTTTTTGCTCATTCCTCTCCTCTTTCATGTTCTCTTTCCCTACTCCAAGTCTCTGGCAGCTCAGGTAAGTGGCAGCTCTGTCCCTTTGAAGAATTTTAGGATCCATCTTAAAAGGGAAGTTTTGATACATTTGAAATAAAATCAACAATATTTGGGACTATGGAAAACAATTCTGTGCACTCTACAGTTTGGACTGTGGTACATTTCGGTAAGGTTGATGGATTTTTCTGTTTCTTCTTTGACTTCTGAGTCAGAGAATCAGAATGCGAAGCAGTCTGGAAACATATTCTCTTCCATCAAGAAACACAACATGTCCTTTCAAGGCTTAACTGAGCAGCATCAGAGCCTGAGAAGAGCCTAGGGTTCCATATGAGCACCTCCAAATTCTTTGATGGGTAAATTAAAAGAAAATGTGGCAGGGGGAAAAAAAATCCTTACTGCAAACCTGTTTGCAGTACAATGGACCAAGTCTATCATTCAGCCTGTGCAAATGGGAAAAGTCTCCAGACTTGTTTCCTAATGGGACTTCACACAAACAGCATAATGTGCACTTGCATCAACTGATACTAAGAGGAGTGGAAATTAATTGTAAACATTTGCAAAAGCAATGAGTTAAGCAAGACATCCAGTGTAACATTATAGGCTGCAGCATTTGGGCACAGGAAGTCACACTTCATGAACTCTCTCATTAATTATCCTAAGGAAATCAGGGTTGTGTTACTGAAGATGAAGAAGGGAGAGAATTAGTGAAATAGTCTCTGAAAATGACTCTATATGCTTCAAAGACTAGGAACGTAAAACTTCTTTCATATTAACGATATCAGTTCCTCTGTGCTTTAGTAGCTTAACAAATGCATTTAGGATTTTTACAATGCAGAGAAAGCGATAAGGCAATTTGTTGCTACCCACCAAAAGCTTCAGAACTATTTATTCAATGTGCCACCAAAGTTACACATTAGACTAGCAGGTTGCAAATGATAATCTAATGCAAATCTCAAAGGACGGCTTTTGCATCCCAGACTGATAACATTATTCCCAGCTAGCAGGAAATAAAAACACAAATTATTTTCTCATTGTGACTGTGAAAACTCTCCAGTTACAATTCACATCCAGTTCAGTGTTTCATGCACAAGTGAAGGGAGCAAGTAACATTTAAATGACAGAGTTATCAGTCTTTTTTGTATATTGCAGCTGTTTGGAAAGCCACAGGGCAAAGGCATTTATAAATGAGATAAGCTCAGTCTGTAGAACAAATTAATGCTGGATTGTGAATTAAATGGCATGTCTTCGGACAGCTAATTAGCTTTGTGCTGCTCAATTAAGCTTTGAAAGGACATGTTGTGTTTCTTGATGGAAGAGAAAATGTTTCCAGACTGCTTCACATTCTGAGTTAGAGAATTAGAAAGCACCGAGAAGTCAAAGAAGAAACAGAAAAATCCATCAACCTTACTGAAATGTATCAAAGTCCAAACTGCAGAGTATGCAGTGTTGTTTTCCATAGTCCCAAATACTGTTGATTTTATGTCAAATGGCTATTTCAGGATAGAAGGGACTCTAAGTCCACATCTTAAATGCTTTTTAAACTAGTCAAGTAGCAGGATCATCCAAGGAAAGGATAGAAAAGCTGCAATATTAACAAATCAGTATACATCTTTCTTCATTTAATACAAAATTTTCCACCTCTTTTCTGGCTGGCTAGTGTCCCAAGTGTGTGTATTGAGCAATAAATACTCAGATGGCATCTGGGTTCCTTGCTCAACACTTTGGAACATACATTAAAATTTCAAGCTTTGACTCGCCAAGAATTATGTTTGTTATTATACAATTCTTTAGGACTTCAAGTGAAAACCTTCCAATATCAGGTTTTTCACAAGAGCTTGAGTACTGCCATCTTCTTTCTTTGTTGGTAGAACCTAGACAGCTGACTTAGTTCTCTTTATCTGCTGCCAACCTTAGAGTAGAAAAGCCTGGTCAAATTGGCATAAAGAGGGGATAAAACTAAATGAGATTCCTGGAAAGGAGAAATGGTTTTCCAATCTAAACCATAGTGATTCTGGCTGCATTTAGATCCGGCAGTGGGATCTTTCTTGTAGGATGAGAGATCCAATTCTCTTTCCTAGTTAAACTTCCACTGCTCTACACATTAATCTACTGTTGAGCTGCTAACTACACATGCAGAGTATTTATTCAGTGTGAACAAATTAACAGGAGAAATTTGTGTTCAAATGCTGCCCTTTGCATCTTGGACTTCACAGATAATCAGTCTATTAGCAGGCTTCTGTACTGGGGTATTTTCTTTAGTCTGAATTCCAAAGTGAAAACATGTAATCAGCATTAACAGGTAGGGTACAAAATCCAAGGAAATTCTGAAGCTATAAACTAGTTTGTCATCTTCAGCCGTCAGTTTGATTCATTTTATTTTTCAAAAGCAAATTCTGACTTCGAGCAACTTCACCTCAGAGGCAGATGTGGAAATCCAGGCCAAGGAAGGACTGTCACATACTAACGTGCACGCGTGAGTACACACCACATAGGCATATGCGTACACAGGCACAAATACAACACAGAGCACTAAAGTGGGCCAGTATAAACATAGATGTTACTCTGGTGCTTCAGAGAGTTTCTCTTCTCAGAAACACATGGAACACCTGCATATCAAACTATCTGTCTGTAACTACCATTTACTAGTATTTGTACTCCCAAATCCCCAGTTTAGAATCATAGAATCATTCAGATTGGAAAAGATCCTTGGGATCATTGAGTCCAACCATCAGTCCTACTCTACAAGTTCATCCCTAAGCCAGATCTCCCAGCACCACATCTAAGTGACTTTTAAACTCATCAGGGATGGTGACTCAATCACCACCCTGGGCAGTCCATTCCAGTGTCTGATCACTCTCTCCATGAAGAATTTCTTCCGGATGTCTAATGTAAAGCTACCTTGTTGAAGCTTGAAGCCATTGACTCACTAATTACCTTTGAGGTGAGACCAGCACCAGCATCTCTACAATGTCCTTTCAAATAGTTGTAGAGAGCTATAAGGTCTCCCCTTAACCTCCTCTTCTCAAACTAAACAGCCCCAACTCTCTCAACCTCTTCTCATCAGATTTATTCTCCAGGCCCTTCACCAGCTTCATTGCCCTCCTCTGCACTCACTCTAGCACCTCAATATCTCCCTTGTACTGAGGTGCCCAAAACTGGACCCAGTACTCAAGGTGCAGGCTCACTAGTACTGAGTCCAGGGGGACAATCACCTCTCTACTTCTGCTGGACACAGTTTTCTACTACAGGCCAGGATGTCACTAGCCTTTAGTGCTGTACATTTACAGAGGAATACAAGTATATATTCGTTCTACAACACAGACCCTTGTCTGCAAGTCCACAAGAGAGAACCCTTGTTAAATACATGCAGGTTTTGTGCTTAATTTTTTGGTTTCAGTCTGTTTTGTCTGAAGAAAACAACTAGTGTTCCTGCTCTTGCAACACCTGTTGCAGAAGGAAAGAAAAATTCCTCACGGTTAAGTAAGAAGGTCCTTGAAATCGCAGGTTAATTCCCATAGAGCAGAGCTGAGAAAGCGGTAGTTCTTCTGAGCTCAAATGAGAACTCTTCCAGAAGCCATCTGGAAACACTAACGCTACTTTAACAGCCATGTTCAGAGCAATGCCTGGAATTTTTTGGATGACTGTTCAACCTGTTACAGACATTCCAGTAGAGCCGACCTATAAATTTAAGCTGTGCAAGCTATCCAGGTCTTCATGGTGGCTTTCCTCAAATGCTAGCATGAATTAGCTTCCCTACTAGCCTCAGCAGAAGAAAACAAAACGGCAGCAGGTGCTGCTGGCCCGCACAAGTCGCCACACTGACGGACGATTGCAGTACCACGGACAGAGCAAAGAATCTTGTTCTCCGCGCAGCAAGACGGGTTTCGGTGCGTTATTGGCTTGTGCTGAGGGCACTTCTATAAATACAGGAAGATTCCCCCAAACTGTTTTCATTAAGAAATCAAATAGGAGATATTTATCAAGTGCCAGTAGCAAACCAATCTTTTCATTGTTTAATTAGCAGAAGCAAGAAAAAACACAAGCCAACATTTTTAGATTTTCAGCCACCTCTGTGAGCCACATCTCTATGACAAGAAAAGAGTTGAGATTTTCAAAGCCAGAGGATTTATATTTGCAGTTGCAACTACTTGCACAATCATCAGGATGTTCAAATCCCAAATTTTTAATTCTGATTACTCTCCCATTACACCTTTTTCTTTAAAGCATTGTCATTTGTATTTCTGCCTCAATTGTCTCTCAACATTCATCCTACATTTAATTAGGCAAAATAAAGACACTTCAGATACATGAGGCATCTTAAGCCTGTGTGTAATACAGCACTGCATCACACAGGAAGCTGTCAGAACTGAGAAGCAGCCTTTAGCTGGGCTGTACTTAGCATTCTCAGAGTGAATCTGGTGGTGTGTCACGAGTGAAGAATCAGCAAGAGCCAACCATGAAAGGAAGAGAGCTTGCTTTGTTCTGAGTCCAAGAAAACATTCAGTATCACTACTTCCTAAACTGTCTATGAATCCTGCACCACTTTGTTATTCAAAAGCCCTTAATGTGATGGGTTTAAAGCAAGAATAATTCAAAACAGACCAACCACAGACCTGCAAGCATTAAATATTGTGCTGTCACCCCTGCAGACCCTGTAGAGTCTGTTCTCAAACTAATGCTACGAAGCCAGCGTGGAGGGGATCGGTGCTCCTTGAGCACTGGCTTCTAAGACTTTGTATAAGCTCACCTCATAAAGAAGGAAACCAATATGCACAAGAATGAAAAGCAGGGGATAGAATTAAACAAAAACTCACAAATGTATTTAGAAGAAGAGAATAAAGAGCAAAACTGCTGCTTTCCTTAGCTGCCTCCCCCTTGCTCCTTCCCAGCAAAGCTCCTCTCGAGCTCAGAAACCTCCCTCTGTGGGAAACGCAGGGCTGCAGGTAAGTTGTGATAGACATTTCAACCTTGGTAGCCTATGTGCAAAGATTAATGTCAGCAGAAACCTAGATAAAAGCTTGACTGTGTCAAATGCCAGGAGTGTTCCTCATTTCCTCTTTCAGTACGAACAATTATATTCTCTTGACTTCTCAGAAATACAGGATGATTGCTCGTTCAACTAATGTAGTGTTCTGTTTTCCATCAGTACAGTATAGAGTAACTGCAACACGCTTTACCAGCCCAGAGCTTTTTGAAGAGGCACCAATTTACAGCAGAAAAGGGATTTTGTGTTTCGTGCCAGTTACGAAATTGCCAAGGTGTAGCTGGGAAGCAGACACGTCAGCACTCACTCCACCGTCAGCCCCTTCTGTTTCACGAAGAGGGCTACAGAACGCTGTTCAACATAAAAGGAAGTTATTAAAAATTCCACACCCTTGAAGCAATCTTCATAAAACTGATAACAAATTCAATTTTCGAGTTGCTTAACACAGCCTTCTCTTGACTAACACAGTTATCATAACTTAAGGACCTTTTAAACTAATAACCTGGAAGGAATAGGGAATATTTCCTTTGAATCTGTACAAAATTGAAGAACTGTTCCCTACTCTGATTTTTGCATCTCCGAGTTCCATTAGTAGTCCCTGAGCATCCCTCTCTGCCATGGAAACTTACAGGAGAGAAGAGGGTGATTCATAATGCAACACAGGTGATTAAGGACATTTGAACTAGAAATATTAATAAACTTGCTGGTGATATATTTATAACAAAGCCATGCATAAGTAACACCTTACAGCTCCCACTCAGACATTACAATAAGTAAAATAATGGAAGTTTACTAGCCAAACAACCTAGGAGCAGAATTTACAACAAATGAACTTTGGACTTTGGTTTTGAATTGGAAATAGGATTATTTATGTCTTATACTTCTCTTTCAAACATAACATTTGAATTTTTTTTTAAAAAATAGGAGACGTCACACAAACTAGCGGCATAAATTTACATTAAAAACCAGATTTCCGTATTTTTCCAGCTTACAGAATATCCTTTAGCCAGCTAAGATTTTTTTCCCTGATGCAAGCTTTTTGGAAACTCATAAATCACTCTGCAGTAAGTCTAAAAATGAAATGGAAGCTAGACATTTGTCTTCATCAGCCCCACTTGAAGACAGTGGCCTAGATTTCTAAAAAGCTTTGTGAAAGACAGGCACACGGAGGTACAACGAGATCGAGCATATCTGCTCCTGGGTGATGACACCAGCCTCAGTGAAGCCTGCATCCCCCTCTTGTTCCAGTCTAACCCCCACCCACAGCAAAGATGGGTTCAGCTTCTGAGTTAAACAAGAATCTTGATCAGCTGTCAGAATATTTACAGTGTTTAGTGGCTCACACAGCCCAGAAAAATAATTCACTCGGAGAAGTACTGAGACCAGTCTTAGTCAATCTACTCATTAATGACTTGGATGAGGGATTAGAGAGCACTGTCAGCAAGCTTGCTGATGATACAAAGCTGGGAGGAGGGACGGACACCCCAGCAGACTGTGCTGCCATTCAGTGAGACCTGGATGGGCTGGAGAGCTGGGCAGGGAGAAATTTAACGAAATTTAACAAGGACGAGTGTAGAATCTTGCATCTGGGCAAGAACAACCACAGGTACTAGTACAGGCTGGGGACTGAGGTGTTGGAGAGCAGTGTAGGAGAAAGGGACCTGGGGGTCCTGGTGGACAACAGGATCACCATGAGCCAGCAATGTGCTCTTGTGGCCAAGAGGGCCAACAGCATCCCGGGGTGGATCAGAAATGGGGTGGTTAGCAGATTGATAGAGGTTCTCCTCTACTCTGCCCTGGTGAGACCATATCTGGAGTATTGTGTCCAGTTCCGGGGCCCTCAGTTAAAAAAGGACGACTGCTGGAGAGAGTCCAGTGCAGAGCCACAAAGATCACAGTATCACAGTATTACCAAGGTCGGAAGAGACCTCATAGATCATCAAGTCCAACCTGTTACCACAGAGCTCAAGGCTGGACCATGGCACCAAGTGCCACGTCCAATGATGATGAAGGCTGAGGGAGCTGGGTCTCTTTAGCTTGGAGAAGAAGAGTCTGAGGGGTGACCCTATTAATGTTGATAAATATGTGAAGGGTGGGTGTCAGGAGGATGGAGCCAGGCTCTTCTCAGTGTCATCTGGTGATAGGACAAGGAATAGTGGGTGCAAGCTGGAACACAGGAGGTTCCACATCAATATCAGAAGGAACTTCTTCAGTGAGGGTGACAGAGCACTGGAACAGGCTGCCCAGGGAGGCTGTGGAGTCGCCTTCTCTGGAGGCATTTAAAACTCATCTGGATTTGTTCCTGTGTGACTTAGTCTAGTCTAGGTGATCCTGCTGTGGCAGGAATCATAGAATCATTAGGGATTGGAAGGGACCTCAGAAGATCATCTAGCTTTGAAATCCAATCCCTAAGTTTCTATGATTCTGTGAAGACTTTCCCATAGCAGAGAGGCACAAGCACTGGAGATGGTGTTCGGGCAAGAGTCAGCAACAGCCAAAAGCTCCCAACAGAAAAGCTTCAAATCACCCAGACTTGCCCAATGTTCAGATTCCACTATAAAGCCACTGCGAAGAACCATGAGCAGTCCAAAACAAACATGGGAAAAGGTAATGCTCAGTCACCATCAAAGACTCAACCTCTCACAGGGATGAGCCCTTCTACCAACCACCTTTTGAACTTCTGCTGGCATTTCAGTTCTGATTTGAGAACACATTTGTGTATAATTAGCAAGAAAAAGGGAGAAAATGTAGCTTTGAAACTGCTCTTTTGAAGATATTCTCTTCCAGCTTCATGTAGGTATGCGGTGAGTTTGGGAAACATTTGCAATGTCATTGAGTAACCAGCTACAGACAGCACACAGAAGTTTCTGCTCTGATTCTACTGACTATTGCGGAGACTTGGCTGAGTGAGTATCCACTTGGACTCACATGTGATCTCCCACAGCTACTTTTTTAAGCTCATTAGCAAACCAAAATTAATTTGAATTTAAACAACTGCAGAAATGTGTTTCAAGCACTCACTTTTACAAATTGCAGTTGCAACTTCATTATCTGATTAAGCACTGTGCCTGCTGTTACATTCAGGAGGCAACACATTCATCCACTAACTGAACATAACACACTGTTTATGAACAGCTTTCCCAACTCTTCAGATTTTTGCGCACACCGTAGGGACACAGGCTAGCATCTGGACAACTTCAGCTGTAGACATTTCTGAAGATGCTTTGATTAGTCAGGCTTAAGAGCAAAGTCTGTTACAACCAAGCCTCAGCTACACTTGGGAAAAAAGATCAAGCAGCACACACAGACACAAAAAGCCCACTTCAGAGACAAACAAATGAGAGGAAAAAGCCTTAACCCCACTTGACAGAGAACCTAGTCTCTGGGCAAGGTCCAGAAAGAAAATTTCCCAGAGCAGGTACCTGAGCCAGCTCCTTCTCAAGCTCCATCCAAGTCCTTGGCAGTAAAGCTGTCTGTGCTCAGGCTGCCCTTTGGCATCACACAGGGCTGCTTTCAAGAAGTGTTTACTGTTGACCTCTGCCTGCTCCCTCTAAAGTCAATGGCAAAGCTCCTGCTGACAGCAGCACGAGCACAGGCAAGCCATCGGGAAGAGGGTTTTAAGATCTGGACCATAACACGCACAGTGAGGAAGCAATTTCACTTGCACCGTTGGTCTGAACAAAGCATTATCATGCTTGGAGCACACCTATTTTCTGGTGAGCTACAGTGGTTGTTAGAGCATAAGCACAATCTGCCATCACGTAATAAAGTCAACACATTACAGTTTAATTGGATGGAGTCATTTACACAGTAATAACAAGGATTAAGACATAGAACACAACATCTCATTTTCTTAAATCTATAACCAGCTGGTTTCGCTGCAGGAATAAAGAGTCCATGACTCACTCACCTCTTATTAGTCCACGTGTTTTGCCAGGTAATTTAAGAAATGTTTACCCCCACAAAAATCTACTGTTTTCAGAGATTGAGGCGTGCAGCAACACAGCTGGTCTCAGGGGAGTGAATCTGCATGGGAGGGCAAGAGAGGCTCCTCCAACCTCTACAAAGCTGCAATATTCCTAGATACAGAAAGCAACAACTCAAAAGAGAAATTGCCAGAAGGATAGCCCCACTGATGTAGCTGTTACCCGAAAGCCTTTGCTCTTACATACCACCCTCAGCTGAATGCTCCTAGAAAACTTTGATTATTCCCTTGAGGGGTGGGACTACAGCCCATGTTTTCTGCAGGACATGACTGACAGCTGCAGACACAGATAAATCTGTCTGGAGATGGTTTTCCCCACCCTGCATTTCACTCAGAGCAGTACTCTGGCAGCTGTGCATGAGCAAACATCACACAGACACAACCCGGGTGCACCCAGGGTTGGCAGCGTTTCGTAGTTCACACATTGCACGTGGTGAAGGTGAGGGGCACAGCTCAGACTGCAGAGACAAGGTGTTTCTGAGGCTCTTCAGAAACTTTTAGTGAGTTTCTGAAAGTTTCACACAACATCATTCCTGAAAGCATCTAATCATAAATTCTTGAGCTGTAGCAAGTGGTTTCTGAATGTTTCTGCTTTAGAGAAATCTGGCCTGAATCTCTCATTTTTCTCTAACTTGTGCTAAACTTTCAGTTTCAACCATTTCAAATGGAAGATGAGGTAAGAATGAATTTTGCTGTTCGACAACATGTTTGAAGCTGAGGGGATCAGGCAGGTGACAGTCTCCTCCAGTAACACTGGTGGCTGCTACGTGGTTGCCCTGGAGCTGCCTTTCCCTCATTCTCTGCAGCATGGAAAAATGGGAAGACAAGGCTAAATGGATAAGACAAGCCAACAACTTGTAGGGCCAAGCTGTCATTCTCTGTGTGGGGTTTTTTTATTGTTTGAAATGCTTGTGTCACCACCACACACACTGAGTGGCAAGTGACAACTGCGAGCTAGTGAGTGCCAAGTCTCCCCTGGCATGTCTGTGAGCAGTGTCTAAGCAGGAAGCAGTGGTAATACAGCGATTATTTGGTGAAATACAGCTTAATTCAGTTATCTGACAGAGACAAGGATTGTATGATGAGATGCTACTGAGAGATGCTAGACGAAAGAGAACAATAAATGCAACCATAATTACAGAATCATAGATTCATTTAGGCTGGAAAAGACCTTTAAGATCATCAAGTCCAACCACTGAGAGACTAGCAGCAAGCTATTTGCCAAATTAAATCTCAGTGTTTCTTTTAATGTGTTTTCTGGTTACATTTATTCTAAATTAAACTTAATAACCTTTTAACCCCTAGTTCACCCTTGCTGGCTTGATTAGCCTTAATCAGATTAAGCATTTGAGTGGATAAATACACTAATATTTTCTCTTTAATTCCAGACACGTGCTGTTTGCTTCCAGTTTGCCAGAGTCAAATGTATAACTGAAACCTGGACCTGCTGCCCCATCTTGCCAGTCAAGTAAATACCACAGAAGACTGCAGAAAATAGATTCTGAAGTTATGCAACTAAAAAACCTAATTCATTGCCAAATCTAATGAGAATTTCCATAAATTATTTTCATACTCTATCTGAATCTCATAATTATATTTCTTTCTCATTGCAGTGTTTGTGGAAGGGCTTGATTTCCAGCAATAGCAAAGGTGGCTCCAAAGATAATTCAGCTTGAGAACATCTACACCCAGGGACTGCCTCTTTGGTCATTTGGACAAACAAGTCCAACTAAACCCCAAACAGAGTGGAGAGCAGCCCAGTAGAGAAGGACCAGGAGTACTAGTTGACAACCAGCTGAATACGAGCCATCAGTGTACCCAGGTGGCACAGAAGGCATCCTGGCTTCCCATATCAAGAATAGTGTGGCCAGAAGGACTAGGGATGTAATTCTCCCCCTGTACTGAGGGCTGATGAGGCCTCAGCTTGAGTACTGGGAACATTTCTGGGCTCCTTGCTTCAAGAAAGAGTCTGAGGTACTGGTGAAGAGACTGGAAGTCTGATGAGGAGAGGGTGAGGAAATTGAGGTTGTTTACCCTGGAGGAGACTCAGGGGGGACCTTATCACTTTCTACGAGTACCTGAATGGAGGTTGTAGTCAGGTGGGGATCAGGCTCTTCTCCCAGTCCCTATCTAGTGATAGAACAAGAGGGCAGGGTCTGAAGCTGTGTCAGGGAGGGTTAGGTTGGATGTTAGGAAGCTCTTTCTCATGGAAAGGGTGGTTAGACATTGGAATGGACTGCCCAGGGCAGTAGTGGAGTCACCATCCCTGAAGATGTTTAATTAAAACTTAGATGTGGCACTTAGTGTCATAGTCTAGTTGATGTGGTGATGTCAGGTCACAGGCTGGAACTTATGGAGGTCTTTTCCAGCCTCAATAATTCCATGCTTATGTGAAATCTGTTTTCTCAGAGGAGCTGTATAGTAGAACTGTAGAGAAAATTAAATGGAGATTAAAAGGCAAAAGACCTCTCTAATATTTTAACATTTCCAGAAATAAAATTACATTTCTCAAAGACATAAAACATTTTTCTAAGCAAGTATATTTACAGCCACAACGTACTCCTGTGAGTGTCCTGTGCAGTTCACACCAGCTCCAGGCTCTCACTAGGTCCTGGTTCAGGGCAGCAGCCCAGTGTGTCAGCTGACAGGACACCAGGGTGGGTGTCCAAAAAATCCTGTGCTGCACCGAGAGAGGAACCCAGTCCAACACATCCCAGGAAGCATTTAGCTTATGACAAGCTGGTATATTCTGACAAAGAAATGTGCCTTCAAAACATTTCTGAACAGCTTTGCGTGGTGTGATCTTGCTGCACAAATGGATGTTGAGAGTGTTTGTTGCATTCACCGGCACGCCATTAGAAAATGGAAATTCAGCATAAGCTGCTTCTTGCAAAAGGCTGCCATCGTTCAAAGTTTCATCTTCACACATAATTCTATTTCCTTTATTCCTTTTCTCAAGACTTATTTTACACATTATTATCTGTTGCTGAGTCAATTTAGTCAAATTTTGGGGTAGCAACTCATTGTATAGACTGAGATATATACAGCTTTTTAGTCTGTTTAATGCTCCCTGCCTAGAAACAAATACATTTAAAAGCTGCTTTGTTTTGAGTAATGCAGCTATAAGCAATACTCAAGGTACTTTTATCTATATGGTTTATTTCCATAAATAGATCTGAACTATATTCTCCTACCTTCACTAAAGCAATTGCTTCCAAATACCTATTACCGTGTAAAAGAAAGAAAACCCTACAAACAGCTCACATTTTATTGATTGGATACCTGGCGTAGGATTGTCCATGCCAAGATTGCCCTGTAAGAGCACAAAGCACAGCTGTTCCTCCCCACTGTGCTAGGGTCCCTCAGCATCACCACTAACCAGCAGCTCCCCCATTCCCAGGCACATGCACTTCCCTGCACAAGGTTGGGTGCAAGCCTGGCATCAGCGCTGAGCCTCAGTGGGAACGAGGGGAGTGTGCACTGAGGCAGAAGGTGACAAGCAGCTCTACATCTCCTGTTAGTGCCCATTCCTCCTCTGAATGTTCCACCTCCAGCACCCTGCTCTCCATGCCATATAGATTTCAGTCCATATTGGAGGTGGTTTTGAAATTCAGGTAAAGAACAGTGCTGAGACACGTTGCAGTGGCTTTTTTTCATCTGGGATTTGGAAAGAGCTGCTGCAAACAGAGCAGATCAGTGTATAGGGCAATACCCACAAGGGACCTATAAAAAGTCTGGGGAAGATCTCTTCACAAGGGCATAAAACAGTAGGACAACAGGTTGTGGTTTTAAGCTGGAAAAGGGTAGCGTTAGGCTGGACATTAGGAAAAAGTTCTTTAGGATGCAGGTGGTGGACCACTGGAACAGGTTGTCTAGAGAGGTGGTGGAGAGCCTGGAGATAGAATCACTCTGGTTACAAAAGACCCCTGGGATCACCAAGTTCAACCACCTATCCTACCTTACAAGTTCACCCCTAAACCACATCCCTCAACACCTCATCCAAATGATCTTTAAACATATCCAGGGATGGCAACTCAGTCACCTCCCTGGGAAGCCCATTCCAGTGCTTGACCACCTTTTCGGTGAAAAAATTCTTCCTAATATCAAGTCTAAACCTACCCATTTGTAACTTGAACCCATTCCCTTTTCTTCTATCACTAATTGCTTGCGAGAAGAGACCAGCACCAACGTCTCCGCAATGTCCTTTCAGGTAGTTGTAAAGAGTGGTGAGATGTCCTCTCAGCCTCTTCTTCAAACTAAAGAGCCCCAGTCAGACATTCAAGGCTAGATGGGGCTCTGAGTAATCTGGTCTAGTGAGTGATGACTCTGCTTGTTGTAGTGGGAGCCAGACCAGGTGATCTTGAGAGGTCTCTTCCAACCCAATGCATTCTATGGTACTATGATTCTATATTAAAATATGACTTAGACACACAGTACTGGGTATGCAAACTAGAGGAACTTAAAGCCTAATTGTAAAGCTGAGAAACAACTTTATAATACGTCTAGCACCGACCACTCCAGCAAGAAAAGCAGACACTTTTTCCTGCTTTATCATGTAATACAAGTACTGAAAAGATGTTTAGTGTATTTTGAAGCATGTGCTTCTCTGTCCACTTATTACATATGGAAATCCATAAAATAAATCTTTTACAGTGACAGAGAACTTTGCTGTCTGGTTTTACATTTTAACGCCTCCAACAAACTTAAAAGATCCCTTAGAACAAAAACAAGAATGACTAAGTCATACAGCATCCGTAATCTTACTTTAATTCCACCTATGAAAATTAATCTCTAGTTTGAAGAAAGAGTCTGAAAGTTTGTGAAGCACATTTATGTTCAAATTTTGGGGGGAAAATCCCACCAGTGTTGATAATCAGCAAGTACTATAAACCCATTTAGGTTTCTCAGAGGTTTTCCATTTCAAACTAACAAAACACATGGATGGCTTTGATATCACTCACTGCCCTTGGAACTCAGTGCCAAGTATGTTGCTTGTCATTGTGGAAGAGAGTTGTGCAATGTTAGAGAACCAACTGAGACCCACAATGATGCCAACGTAGCAAGCCCAGCCTCTCCTCCCTCTGTGGGAGAGGCATTGCCCACAGAAATGACAGATTCTCAACGTTCATATTCAATGCCTTAAGTTCTGTGGGAGGTATCCAGATCAAGTATTGCAGTAGCTTTTATTGACTCACAAGACCCTCCTTGGTCTCTGACAGACCCTCTTGCCCTTGGGTGAAAATATGGGAAGGAATGAAGAAACCGATTTGTCCAATTTTTCACTTTGAAGAACCTCCTGCACCACCATGACCACAATGAAATGTGAGTAAAACTTGCCAGAAATGTTCATTTTAGAAGAAAGCCCACGTCCCAAGGGGATTTAATCTTAACTCCCTGTATGTCTGTTGACAGAGCCTTCACAGGGCCTTACTTGCAATCGCTTCACTCACTCTAAGAGGTGAGAAATTCTCCCATGCTGTTATAACACCAGTCACTTCTCCTTGCAAACTAAATACTCCTGCGTGCCTCTTTCATTATTCCTCCAAGTGGAAGTACCAAAGTAAATATGAGTTAAGATTAGGCCGAGTATATTTTGGCTTTGATCAAGAATATTGTAAAGGTTGTAATGAGGTCCATTTCTTCCCAGATCATTGCTCATTCAGTTAATAAGTTTTCTATGGCACAGACAGACCTTATCCCAGTAAAAAGGGAAAATACAATTCTTATTTCTAAGGGTCTAATGAGAGTCCTCTTGGGCTTCTGAAATGCTCTCAGTTGCTGCTGTAAGACCAAGAAACTACCACAGCCAAGGCACCCTATCACCAGCCAAGATCACCCAAAGGCTTCACGCTTCTCGCAAAGGAAGACCAGATAATAAACACCTAGGGTTTAGCATCTTAAAACCCCTAAATGTTTTAGGAGTGATAATGAAGGTGTTGGTAGCCTGCATGGTGAGCAATAAAAGCTTGCTTTCTGCAGGGTTCCAAATGACTCCAAGATGTTGGTTGTACCAGGAAGAGTCTTAAATTACCCTTGTACTTCTAGCAATATGACTGAAAAAAGCCACACACTCTTCTTTAGAGTCATTGACCTTTAAAGGTCACACACACTCAGTGCCCAATAAACCTTCTAGGTACTCTTGTCAAATGTAGCCTAGAACCAGTGCCCTAAAACAGAAGACAGAGGTGGGAATCCAAACAGCAGTTCTAAGAATTATTTTGGTGCATATGTTTGTGGTGGGTAATTCAATTTGGGGCACAGTCCTTCTTGAGGAAGACTTTCAAAAGACGTGTTCTGTGTTAGATTTCAGAGACAGGCATGGCACTGGATGTTTAAAGGAAGTGTTCTAAATAACTATAAAATATTGACCTTTTCTGGCCAGGTCAAAGTAACAGAGAAGTTAAGGTTCCCCACCTTCAGTGCACACCAAAATAGGCAGAAGTTAAAGCAAAACACTACAAGTAAGCATTTAGGTTTGTGTCTTTCACACCAATATTCTTTAGCTCCTGACGTCCTGCACGTATTTCTGCCAGCTGCTGCAGTGCAGGATATGCATTATTTTAGCACTGGGCACATGTACAGAGGGCAAGGTGTTTGCCATGCTCAAGTAGTCTCTGAACAGCACATAAAAGTGCTGGGTTGCACAGAGGAGCCTTAACACGAGCCCTGAAGAGGCTCTTCACAAGCCTCTTTCTTGCAAACCATAAACCAGGAGTGTGCTAGGAATACAACTGCTGGAAAGGCCACGGCAGGGTGGAGCAGCTTCGCACAGCTCTGCTGTCGGCAGGCAGCAGCGGCCCAAGACACACAGCTCCAGGGCAGCAAATAATCAGAGGACAGCAGAGCAGTCAAAGCCATTTTAATCCCTCTCTCTGGGCTGCACCTTCTGTCCTTTGCCTCCTACACACCACAGAAGGCTGCCCATGGGTTGCTAAGTACCTGGAAGTAATGCAAGATAAGAGGTGCTGCAGAATGTGCAGTGTTATGATTCCAAGCATAGCTCACTCAGAAGAGACATGATCCCTATTAGGGATCTAAGGTTGCCAAAGCTGACATGGAAACTGGTTATTTTCTCTCACCCTCACAAGCAAAACACTGCTCAGACTAGCACTGCCCTGAGGACCTGTGAGCTTTTCAGCAGTAGCTGTCTGGGCCCCTTGTGCCGAATGTTGTACAAACGCAGCCAGAACATCCCAAGCAAGCAGCAAGTGTATGGAAAGACCAGAAGGGATTCAGGGGATCCACTTGTGCACAACTGGTGGTGTACCCAAAGTGCTACCTGGCTGGTAAGATAAAGGGAGGGCTCAGCACTGCAAGCCTGAACCTAAACTTCTGTTCACCAGGGATACAATGAATACAGACTTTCCATGAGAAGGTTTCTCTCTCGCAAGCTGGCCAAGCACTGATCTTTCTTTATGTATTAGATTCCCAGAACAGATACTACTTGTGATCTTGTTTGTATGTTACTACGCATTTTTATTACAGAGTTTTATTCGTCGTATTCCTTAATTAGGATTCTCAAACTTAGTCTGAATTCACTGATTTTAAATGCTTGGTTTCCCAAGCTGCTTTTGGCCTCCAGTTATTTCTGGAAGACAAAGGGACACCAACTCTTATGTCATTTAATGGAAAACTAAATACAATATAAGTTTGAAAAAGCAGACAGATCAGCTATGCAGTTTCATAGTTTGTTTCTCAATAGCCTGCAGCAATTTCACTTCAAGTGTCTTGTCTACTACTTGCCTTTTTTAAATATAAAATACTAACCGTCTTTCCTGAGGAGATTGGCACAATATATTAAAGATGCAAGTTGTAGTGCCTTTAGGATACACTGCTTCACAAAAGGCCTTTGCTTAATTAATCAGTCACAAAGAGTTTGGCAGTATCACCATCCGTGTGTTGGTGTCAAGGACATCACCTATGTGTCACTCCTGTAATCAACCCAATTCGCTAAGCTCCCAAGTTCCTTGCCACAGCCTTTAGATGGAAATAAACTCCACTTCTTAATCATGAGGATAATGGACTTTGCTGTAATTGGCAGTGACAGAAGTAAAAACAAATTGCCTTGGGTAAACAACAAATTAGCAAAAACCTCAGCAGCAGCCAGCTAGGATCTGCATTTCTCCAAGAACAAAAGCTGCACAAACAACATGGAAAGTAAGTGGCGGTGAGAAATGTGAGCATGTTCCAGTATCTCTTGAGCCATCAAATTCCAGTAGTACTTTTATCCAGAGAAATGGAGGGCTGAGATCTCACAAAACTGAAAGCCTCAGAATATACGAGAGTGCTGAGGGAGCTGGCAGTGGAACCTGCCAAGCCTCTCTCTGCCACTTATCAGCAGTCCCAGTTAACAAGGGAGGTCCCAGGTGACTGGAAACCTGCCACCTACAAGAAGGGCAGAAGGGACGATCCTGGCAACTGCAGGCCTGTCAGCCTGACCTCAGTGCCAGGGAAGATCATGGAACCATTCATCTTGGGGGTGATCACACGGCAAATGCAGGACAACAGGGGGATCAGGCCAAGCCAACACGGGTTAATAAAGGGCACACCTTGTTTAACCAACCTGATCGCCTTCCATGATCAAAGAACCCACTTAGTGGATGAGGGAAAACCAGTGGATGTTGTCTACCTGGACTTCAGGAAGGCAGTTTCCCACAGCACTCTGCTGGAGAAGCTGACATCTCACAGCTTAGACAGGTAGACTCTTCACTGGGTTAAAACCCAGCTGGATGGCCAAGCCCAGAGAGTTGTGGTGAATGGGGTTACATCCAATTGGTGATCAGTCACAAGCGGTGTCCCTCAGGGCTCAGTTTTGGGACCAGTCTTGTTTAGCATCTTTAGTAATGACCTGGATGAGGGGATGAAAGGCATCCTCAGTAAATTTACAGACAACACAACACTAAGCAGGAGTGTCGGTCTGTTTGAGGGTAAGGAGGTGCTGCAGAGGGATTGAGGGGATCGAAGGCATCCTCAGTAAATTTACAGACGACACAACACTAAGCAGGAGTGTCAGTCTGTTTGAGGGTAAGGAGGTGCTGCAGAGGGATTTGGACAGGCTGAAATGATGGGCTGAGGTTTAACAAAGCCAAGTGCCAGGTGATGCACTTTGGTTACAACCACCTCCAGCAGTGCTATAGGCTTGGGGAAGAGTGGCTGGAGAGCTACCTGGCAGAAAAAGGACCTGGGGGTTTTGGTTGACAGCTGGCTGAACAGGAGCCAGCAATGTGCCCAGGTGGCCAAGAAGGCCAAGGGCTTCCTGGCCTGGATCAGGAACAATGTCACCAGCAGGAATAGGAAGGTGATGGTGTCCCTGTACTTGGCACTCATGAGACTGCACCTTGAGTATTGGGTCTAGTTTTGAGTGCCACAGTATCAGAAGGACATCGAGGTGCTGCAGCAGGTCCACCAAAGGGCAACGAGTCTGACAAGAGGTCTGGAAAACAGGCCTTATGAAATGCAGCTGAAGAAACTGGGGTTATTTAGTCTAGGAAAGAGGAGGCTGTTTGTAGTGAGACTGGTGCTGGTCTCTTCTCCCACATTACTAATGAGATGATAACAGGAAATGGCCTCAAGTTGCATCAAGGGAGCCTTAGATCGGATCTTTGGAAAAAGTTCTTTATTGAGAGAGTGGTTGGGCCTAGAACAGATTGCCCAGGGAGGTGGTGGAGTCACCATCCCTGGAGGTGTGTAAAAAACTAGTAGATAGAGCACTTGAGGCCATGGTCTAGGGGTTAGTGAGATGTTGGGATGAGGGCTGGACTTTATGATCCTGGGAGGTCCTTTCTAGCCATGATGATTGTATGTTTCTATGATAGGTAGAGTGAGAAATACAGTAAACTTGTTCAAATCAGCTCAGAGGTGGCCAAAACTCTACATTCAGTCACACACACACACACCCCCCCCCCCCNNTCAGCCCCACACCGCCACCCCCCCCCCCCCCAATGTCTTCAAAACAGAGTCAGGCACAGGGTGACTATAGCAAATATTCTCCCTGCAGCCATGCCACTGCAAGCTCTGCAGCTTGTGGCCACAAGGACAGAGTTTACCCAAAATTAAGATGAACCACAGAGAGATGGGGCAGTGCTTAGGAGCACTGAGATGAAAACATCAGAGCAAGCAAGTCTAGATGTACCCAAGTCAAGCCAGGCTTCCCTGCCTGGGGACTACTCTGCCTATAGCCCAAAGGCATATAGGCATGCCTGTGGGAGTAAAGTCCTGCGTGGCTGTGATGTGTATCTGTTGCACAATACAGGCTGCACCTGCACACATGGCTTGCCTGGAGAAACCATCCACAACTGACCCTTTAAGGGCTGCCCTTACTTCAGAATCCCCTCACACCATGAGTGGTGAAGAACACTACCTGGAAAACTGTGCATGCTTTAAGCAAAGCAAGATGTTTTACTCTTTGTATCACAATGGCACCACTATGCCTCCGTGTCCCAAGATATGTTACACCAGATGAAACACGTAGCAGCAGATCACTCCTGTCCTAGAGGTTAAGACTGGGCAAGATCAGGTAGGACTGGTGTGAAAAGCCAATTATCCAGAACGCCACTGTCAGAACATCCTCTTCTCAGCAATCCACATTTGAAACATTCAACCACACAATACACTACTCTTTTATCATAACCTAAGGAATTAAGACACATAAATGTAAAGGACAAAGACCCTTTTCTGTGTTTCTCAAAGCTACAGCAATAACTGATGTCAGAATTTAACTTCTAATGCAAAGAAGTGTGAAACATCTCGCCCTTACCGTGTGATGCAGAAACAAACAGCTCAAAAGCAGTGAAGGCCAGAGCTACAATCAACACTTACCTAGAGCAAAGCTTAATGGTGGGTTTTATTTGCACCCTGCTGTCATTCCAGTGGGTGCAGTCAAACAACAGATGTCCATTTGGACATCAATCCCCGCTTCAGGAGGATTTAACAAATAACCAATTCATCATAACATTTCAGAAAAACACGTCAATTCTAGAGCTACCAGCTCCCTGGTTACGGATCACAGAGTTGAAGAGCTACCTGGAGAATAAGATGGAGAAACTTACTTTGGAAAGCTGGCACTCAGACTTAGCAAATGCAATGCAGTAATCAGGAAGCAGGATGTGCTTGTGGGTATCTGTCCTTATTGCTGGCCTGGGAACTGGAAACTGTGCTTACTGGTTCCAGACATAACTTCTCCCACTGTCAACATGCCACATGGCCTTGTTACACTGGGAAAAGAAGGCTGCATTTGCACTGCAGTTATCTGAAGACTTCACTTAGTTTAGCTTCTCTGGGCACTCCCAGGAGGCAGAAGACTTCACGTTCGTTTCACAGAGTAACAAATTGAGCAATAATGAAATCACGCCGCTTGCTGAAGGATGCTTTGTGACACTCCAGAGAATAAACGTGGTTCCAGGACACTGTATGCCATGTCACAGCTCCTCTAGACGCTGAGGGCACAGCAAACAAAAAGCCATTATGCCCACAGGAACAGAGAGTCTGAACACTGCTGAGTTTCAGCAGCACATGACACAGCTGGACGTGACCATCACTTGCTGTATCAGCCCGTGTGTTTCTGAGAAACAGGTCTAAGGTACAAAGTGACATGAACAGACATCATTCATGCTACTGCTGTACTACCGGCCCATTGCTTCTCATACTCCTGAATTTTCCACCATTAAGAGGTTTTCAATAACAAACGTAGGAAGTTTCAGAGTTCTGTGATTCTTTGTTATTTTCCTCTTAGCTTCTCCCACCAGCAGCGTGGTCGCCTCGTTGGCAGCCCTGACACCCTGCGAGGCGCTTGTGCTCCCCTTACAACACTCAGCACATACCCCTGATCCAGCGACTCACAGACCACCCTCACAGATGTTCTAAGTACAATATGAATTCTGAAAACCTGCTGTCAGACAGCATCATAAAGATCCTTTGGAGCCAGGTTCTTTAAACATTTATGGCTAACTGCTGTGCGAGTCAAGCACCCTGTTTGTATTACCAAATGTCATATCTAATTCCCCGTTATGAACACTTGAAATAAAATTATGTGATAATTACACAATCTGTTTGAAACCTGACAAATATATTCCCAGTACAAAAGATTTATGAAGACAACGCGTTGCTATAGCATAATGGTACTTCTTAGCGGAGGCAGTAAAGCTGTTTCCTACGCTCCGATAACCACAGTGATTTCTTACACAACTACTGATTAAGCAATAGATAATGCAGGCATTTTGGAAACTATATACACCACAGATTTGTTCCAGGCTGTTCAGAAATTATGGCTTGCCTATCTAACTGGCCTGTTAGCAAGGTGTGAGCTTCATTTGGGCTGTTTTACTTGCTCCGACCCAATTCGGTGCCACTGCGATAAATTTACGTTTAGAATAATGCACAGTTTAGTCTCCTTTTGTAAGAGCTGCTGTTAGGCAGAAAATTAATGACTTGGCTGGTGTGGTGGGAGACACCAGAAATGCCTTCTGCAATGGTCTTGAGATTGGTAAGTGGCAAGCACGCAGCTCCCACACCTGAGGAAGGCTCTTTGCTGGGGCTTACCTAGCTCACGTGAGCAAGCCCTGCTGCTCAGAGATCAACACTAGTGACAGACAGTTACTGAGTCACAGGCAGCACAGTGCAGCTCAGCAGCATCTTCTCTATATCCTCCTTCTGCACCTCCACTGTGCTCAAAAAGTGCTTCAAAATGCTTTTCCCAGTGCATCAATTACATATTACATTATTTTCCTTCCTCCTATTTCCATCACATGTGAGAAGACAAGTCTTTTCTCAATTGTTTCAACACCGTTATAATTAATATGTATGGCAGATGATCAAATTAATTGTTTCTGGGTTCCAATCCAATACTGGTAAGATGTTAACAATTTAAATGAGACCTTCAATTTTCTACACATTTCTGCAGAGAGTTTAATAATTGCTTTAGCTTTATTCATTCTGCCAATTCATGCTTCATAACTCTGATTTCATTAATGAGCAGCTAAACATGACTGCCCTGCTGATGATTTGTCCCTGTGCTACCTGTGAAATGTCATCTGAAATGGGCTGAGCTCAGTAAAAGGGCACTGAAAAATGTTAAGGGGCAGCACTTTGTTTGACTCCAATTTCTTACGTTTAGAAGAGGAAGAAAAAATATATAACTTACACAGCTGTACCCAAAAACACATCCAGAAGTCATCGATGCGTGTCGCAAAATCCTATCTAGAGGGAAGACAGACAAAAACTCTCACTATAACTATTTCCCTGTGGTTTAATTAGCATAAATTCAGATGCATCAGCGCCAACATCAATCTTCTTGAGGAGGGGCTCTAATGTGGTTTGTTCTTGCTTCCCCTTTCCTTTTTCAGTGAGGCTAGATCTAAAGCCTTAGATTTACCACCATTTAATAACAACAACAACATTTAATTTTTAATATTTTAGCATTACAGGCTCACCTCTGTGGATGGGACATTTGCAAAAGGAAATTGGCATGGGGAGAAGAACACTGTGCTGTTCCCAAAATGCAGGCATCCTTTCAAGTAGGTTAAGTGGCATCATTTATTTCCACATTACAGATACAGGACAGCTTAGTCCCTGACAAGGAACCACTTTTCCAATAATTTCCAGTGGGGTTATTCAGTTACTTTAATGTCAGCATCACTGAACTGACACCTGTTTTGTAGAAGGAGATTAGCACCTTGTGAAATGCATTCATAGAATCCTGAATAAAAATTTGCAAGCTGTATTTGACCGGTTGCAGAGTTCAGATATTTTAATATATCAAACCGTTTAATCTTTGGAGGAAATGGATGGGTGGGGACATCTAGTTAAAAACAGACACATTCATGGACACGTTTGAACAGACCTGCCGAGATCAATCATACAGGGATCAACACCTAGGGATTCCCCACTAAAGTGAGAAGCAAATTTGCAGCTGATTTTGATACTTGTAGAAGATTTCTGGGAGGTCCCCCCAACACTTTTGCCCACATCCTATTTAACTCTAGAAAAATCTCTTTGCATATTGGGGTGTTTAAAGTGTGCACAGCTCAACTATTCTTACTGATGTTTCTTTACTTGTGATGCCCCCATGGCAGTACCTCACAGAGGTCCTACTCTTCTCCTCTCTCTGAGGGTTCACTCTCTGGGTTAGGGAGTGCACGTACTTTCACCAAGAGTTGAAATCATTTATACTTGTTGCCAGAACAGACACGTGGGTTCATTTGTTTTGAACTAGATTTAAGTCTGTACTAAGCTTGGCTCACGGGAAAGATGGGGAAAACATTATTTCAATATTTTTCTGTGCTTAGATGAGAACTTCTGCTGTCTCCATGCTTTCAAGTGAGCAGAGGAACAGGTTAAAGGAATGGGGTAATATCACACATGTATTTCTTACTATTTTAGTGAAAAACTATCCTTATTCATTCAGGCCCTCAGGATCTTTTGTTATGGTTAATATATGCCCAAAACTCAACAGACAAATTCTCCAGCCAGGACAGCAGGAGGGGAGCCACAATTGTCTTTCCTGACAGCCAGGGAGGAGCGATGGCAGAAGATCGGAGCTGTGGACTGGGAGCCCATCAGCCAGAAACACTTGCTCAGATAAGGGAACCTTTCCTACACTGTACAAATCAATTCACTGAAAAGTTTGTAATTGCACTGGGGTTTACTTCAACATCTCCCCTGCTACTGACTCAGGTAAGATGTCTTCGTACAAAAGGTTGACTCTTTCAGTACTCTGTTGCCTGAAGACAACAGAGAAGCCCACCAACAGTGCTGAGAGCTGTAAGAACAGTTTTAGCATTAACAGACTTTTCCTTTAACTTTTTCCCTTGTTCTGATTCAAGAGCTGAAGCTTCTGTAAGAAAAACGTTTCTGGCGAAACCCTAAAGGACTGATAGACGGACAAAGTTATAAGCAACCAAAAATCACAGCTCTAAGGAGAGAAGGCACCGTTATCTGTGTGGCCAAAGGGAGGCTTGGCCCCAAGAGAAGCATCAGCAAAATTCTGACTTCATGAATAATTTTAAGGTGGTTATTTAAATTAAGAGTAGAGCAGGTGTTAGATACTAATCAGCTGTGCAAAGTAATTAGATTAGTTCTGTGCAATGTAATTGCAAATGAGTGTAACATGCATTGAATTAGGGGTGGGAGAGAAGACTAACGAGAGTAAAAGCCTGCAACTACTCAGGTGAACTTCAAGCAGTTTATGAGGTAGAAGTGGAAACTTTTACTAGTTCTTACTGGACATGTGGCCATGTCAAGTCTAAGCAGAGTTACCAGAGTGCATCAGAATGGGTGACGCCATCCATATCACAGGTGTTTGTTCTCTTCAACTGTTAAGACAGTAGCTTGAAAAACGCAAACAGATTTTCTTAACTGCTGTGTAATATTCCTATAAGGGAATAAAGTTTATGGATATTGAGATATTCTCAGTTGTGAGAAGGGAACTGCAAGGAGCCTCAGACAAATTCAATTTAACTGCTGACTGCTTGTTTTTCTTTCTACTGCCTGTGATGCACACACACACACATTGCAGGAGCCTTGCACAGAATCCTAGCACTTCATGAGGTTCACTGTGCATTTTGAGGTATTCCTTGACAACCAGAAACTTCTCCTAGCCTGACCTTCACAGTTATCTCCTACCTCCCAGGTTCTTCCCACTCAGAGTACTTCAGCAACAGTCACAGGTCCTGGGACTGAAAATCAAGTCCCAAGTGTTCCCCGAGGAAGCCGTGGTTCAGAGCACAAGCCAGCCTCCACGCTCTGGAATTCTGCAGTCATCCAACACAATACTTTCTAGGTAGATAATTCAGATTTAGACAAATGTCTTAAAATCAGAGCAAAGATTTTTCTCCTATTTTGTTGCTGTTAACTTCCATCCCTGCCCAAAGAGTAAAACATTTGACTTCTGAGAGAGTTTTCATTGCTTTTTTTAATTCTCCAAGAACTCCGCAGCTATGATTAGATCAATTCCTGTCCATTAGAATTTGAAATTAATCTATTTTGCAACTAGCAAGTGCCCTTCTAGCATTTGACTGAGCATCTTTGATAGATTAATTTTAAAAGAACCAAAAAAAATACATCTCATAATGAAGTCATTGTGCTTGTTCTGATTTAATCAGAGTATTTGTAACATGTAAGACCATTAGAATATCAACAAGCAGACAATTCTTCAAGGTTTCTTCAAGGAAATAGAATTCACGTTTTAAAATGTTATCCTTCCAGTGGTGTGACTTGTCTCATGCAAACATCCACTCCACAGCAGGCTTTGGAACATTCTCTGCTGCCCTGCAATCCTATTTCAGGGCTTTCTTAACAAAGATGCCACCTTAGCAGGTGCCTTACACAGAACTGCATTTTACCTGTCAAAGTCGTTCACAATTTAGACTAGTGCTTAGAGACAAGTGACTACTCTGCCCTGGTGAGACCACATCTGGAGTATTGTGTCCAGTTCTGGGCTCCTCAGTTCAAGAGGGAAGAGGAGACTGAGGGGTGACCTCATAAATGTTCATAAATATTTGAAGGATGGATGTCAGGAGGATGGAGCCAGGCTCTTCTCCGTGTCATCTAGTGATAGGATGAGGGGCAATGGTTATAAGCTGGAACGTAGGAGGTTCCACATCATCCTGAGAAGGAAGTTCTTCCCAGTGAGGGTGACCGAACACTGGAACAGGCTGTCCAGGAAGGTTGTGGAGTCTCCTTCTCTGGAGAAGTTTAAAACCCACCTGGATGTGTTCCTGTGTGGCTTGGTGTAGGTGATCCTGCTGTGGCAGGGGGATTGGACTAGATGGACTATCTGTAGACATTAATGAGGTCACCCCTCAGTCTCCTCCAAGCTAAAGAGACCCAGCTCCCTCAGCCTCTCCTCATAAGGGAGGTGCTCCACCTCCATCATCCTCGTTGCCCTACGTTGGACTCTTTCCAGCAGCTCCACATCCCTCTTGAACTGAGGAGCCCAGAACTGGACACAATACTCCAGATGTGGTCTCACCAGGGCATAGTAGAGTTGAAGAACCTATCTTGATCTGCTAATCACCCCCATTCTGATCCACCCCATGATGCTGTTGGCCCTCTTGGCCACAAGAGCACACTGCTGGCTCATGGTCATCCTGCTGGCCACCAGGACCCCCAGGTCCCTTTCTCCTACACTGCTCTCCAACAGGTCAGTCCCCGACTTATACTGGTACCACTACATGTTTCTCTGTGCTGGTTTTGCCTCTCTGCAGAAAGCAATGCAGTGAGAACGAGAGCAGCTGATAGGCAGGTGGGGACAGTGCACAAGCAGAAGCCAAACTCCCCCTTCCTGGAGGTGTTGGGTCATTTCACCTCCTTATCTTTTGAATCTACATCCTCAGGCTCAGGCAGCAGGCCTTCACCCACCCAAGGCACAGCGTATGACAAGCCAGCACTGAGCTAACCTGAGAACCCAAGAAACCCAAAGCAGGGAAGTGTTAGGTTTCCATGAACCACTCCTCTGTATTTCACATCTTTCCCTTCACATCCAGCCCAGCGTCAGCTCACCCAGAGATTCTGAGCACATTCAAAAATAAACGTTGTGATGAAAGACCTATTTGACCTCTGATGGATATTTCCCCTCCAATCATTCCCTTTTTTTAACTGCAATTCAGCTGAGGCTGCACATGGTCTAAGTTGTTATTTATGGCTCAACAAGAACTCGCTTGACAAAAGGCGAGTTATTGACTACTGACTTGCACCAAAAGCAGTCGCATCCTCTTCTTTTGCAGCACAGCCTACACAAGCCACTTCAAGAGTGACACAGACAGGAGCAAGGAAATGGTGCTGTTGAATGGCAGAGGGACTTGACTCTCGTTTACTTCACGTTTAGAAATGAAACAATGATCAAGCCCAGTCTGAAAGCACAGCTCCCCATAAGAAACCAGTTCACAGCTAGACTAATTGATCTTAGAGGGTTTGTTTTCTGGATGTCCGAAAAATCCTCCTGGTATTGAGGGGTCTTTTAGAAAGTGGCTCGCTGTGCTGCCATTCAGCGAGATCTGGACAGGCTGGAGAGCTGGGCAGAGAAAAATCTAATGAGCTATAACAAGAGTAAGTGCAGAGTCTTGCATCTGGGCAAGAACAACCCCAGGTACCAGTATAGGCTGGGGACTGACCTGTTAGAGTGTAGTGTAGGGGAAAGGGACTTGGGGGTCCTGGTGAACAACAAGATGACTATGAGCCAGCAATGTGCTCTTGTGGCCAAGAAGGCCAACAGCATCCTGGGGTGGATTAGAAGAGGGGTGGTTAGCAGATCAAGAGAGGTTCTTCTCCCCCTCTACTCTGCCCTGGTGAGACCACACCTGGAGTATTGTGTCCAGTTCTGGGCTCCTCAGTACAAGAGGGATGTGGAGCTGCTAGAGAGAGTTCAGCGTAGGGCAACGAAGATGAT
>VXBP01007878.1:617287-705922 GCA_013400115.1 Rhinopomastus cyanomelas
GAAAGTATTCCTGGCCTAAGCATATTAGGATTTAAAATCTTGTTTAGGGAAAAGAATCATCATATGCAAAGTGTCATGAAGTCAGCTGCTTTCCTCTGCTATGGATGGGTCAGCTGTAACTGCACAACAAGATTCTCACAAAGCAATAGGCAGAGGAGACATCAGAGCACTGGTGCTCATGGGGTTATGATTAGTTACAACTCTCTAGCTACCTTTTAGGAAACATCAGCTTTCCTGATCTCTAACACACCTGAAAGGCCAGCTAAGAGCATTCAGTGTCTGGGAGCTAGGCTTCAGGGTTTTAGCCTCCTCTGTTATTCACACAGGGCAGATGACAAGTATCAGTATTGTTCAATTCAAGTGATGCAGTCAGACTGCAAGAGCTCCCTGCACACGCTGCACCACTGCAAATTCACAAAGCATCTTGCTCAATAAAAATCTCTGCTCCAATCACAGCAATAGTCAAAAATAATCCAGTCAAACAATCAGGCATCTAGAAAATGTGATAGAAAATACTGAAATTAGAATAACATCCTCAGATCAATAGTCCTCTTGAAATATACAGACAGAACAGCCTAGTTGCAAGGAAAGGTGAAGCTTTACGCTGCAGTTTTTACTCAGCCTACAGAAAGGCACAGAGCTTGCCAAACCACAAATTGATGGTTCCATGATTTTAAAGTCGTTTGGTCCTCTCGTTACGGCAATCAGTGGGAACGTACGTGAGGAACGCAGACCCAAGGCTCTGTCAGCATCCGTGAGCTCTGCTCGTGCTCTCGGTCTCACAGGCAGAGCTCTTTATGGCTCAGGCTGGCTGAAATAGACACTGTGGACAGCAGCACAAGTACTGAATTTGTCAAGAGAGCTGACACCGTGTTCAGCACATCTGTAATTGCAATCTGGCCCCTACCAGAAGTAATTCCAAGCAAACACTTAGGAACAATATTTTTCTCCCCTGTCCTTTCTATTTTTAAGGAAACTCGGAGAAAGCCTCTTCAGATGACTCAGCGCTCCTCGGCTGCATCCAGACAGGCTGAGAAACCCACCCACACACAACTGGAAAATACAGTGGCTGCTGCCCATGCCCCCACTGGGTAAGCAGGTCCTCTCAGTCTCTGCTACAGCACTTGGAGAATAATTTCAGAAGGAAAACTGTTTTGCCACAGCAGTCTCATAAGCTCCTTTCCCCACTGAAATCCTGTTAGCACCCTGCCTTCCCAGGACTGCTGCACAGCCAGGGAAGTGCTCACTGCTTCAGGAGCCAGGAGGTACAGAGCTTGCCAGTGAGTACCTAGGCCATCACTTTCACTGAAATCACTAAATAAAAGCATTTACAGATACATTTATCAGCAGTCTCAAAGTACAAAGGGGAAGCATCAGAAGCTTTTCTCTCCAGAACTGCTTTTGGATGAACACCTCACCTGCAGTGAAGGAAGACTCTTACAAGAAAAGGTAGTTCTGCTATCGCACCTGGCCAGCACACAAAGCACATTTATCTGTTAAGATATGACCAAGAGGAATCTTGATTTGGGTAACTCAATCACCATGTTACTGATAGAGAGACAATCCCAGGCTGTTCAGGTGTAGAGCAGTGCCAGAGGGCTGCTAGCTATCAGAACGTGCTTAAATCCCACCAGCACTCAGTGGAAGGTAGAGGAAGGTGCTGAATTGAGATCCTCACTATACTGGAATTCAAACAGTAGCAGACCTTAGACACATCTATTCATTTCAGCATAACAGATCACAGAATTTCTGATACCTTAAGCACAAAACCTCTGCCTCCCTTCAACTAGTGAAATTGTGGCTTGCAGCTTGCATAGTTAGGCTAACACATCTGAAACTGGATTTTACTATCACACATCTTCACACCAGCTTTGTTCAAACATTATCTACCACCCCACTGCATGAGACCACAACTTAGAGTAAAGCCAACGCTTGATCAGTGTTGTTTTGCAGACAATGACAAGGAAGACTAGAAAGTTACTCAAAGGAAACAGATGAGCACAAGCTGGAAAGCTGGCAACCAGTTACAGCATTTTCTACCTGAAAGACATCCTGGTTTTTCAGCTTTCTGAAGTGACTTACTGCCCCAGCCTATGCAGAACCAGGGCCACGCTGCAGACACTGAGACCACAACTTGTGCCACAACATCACAGGGAAAATAAATCTAACTTTTCTCAGGTAAATTGTTTTGCCAATGTTTTTAAACAAATACAAGTTTTTTTAAAGGCAAAGATCAATGACTACTACAATCAGTTTCAGCAGAGCAGATGCAATGCCAAGAAGCCATTATGGCTTATTAGATTTGCTGTTTTACTGGAAAGGCCCACACGGATGACAAATGGTTTTTTCACTACTCAGTCCTGATGCTAAACCACATCCAGTGTTAGACGGAACGACGAGTTTAATTAGACTAGCTGTGACACCACGGTGGTGCTGGGCATTCAACTGAACCACCTTCCCCAGGAAAGAAAAAGAAAAGGAAACACGCTGCAAGTTTTGTTTCACACTCCTGATGAAATAAGTTCACATTCAAACTTTTCCACAGAGAATTTTTTAATACAAATCTACAATGCAGTATCTTAATTGCTGCCTTTCAGTTGTATTCACTCCTTAACTGTGCATCTTTTGTAATTACAGACAAGCAGGTTTGATTCACAAAGGCATCCTCTAATTATTATTCTTTGCTGGGAATGTGGGAATTCAGTGAGTGCAGCACACACCAGGTTGAAACAAGCTAAGCAAGGCTGAAGTAGTCACCTCTTCCACAACTTGCAAGCTCTTTCCCTAGACTATGATACACTTGATGGATAGGGCAGCACAGTTCAACATTTGTTCAGTGGTTTTGAATGGGCAAGAGGCACCCAAAATACACACATAGACACACACACATCCCACCCCTACCTTCATCTCTCCATTTTGAGACAGTCCTGCTGCTCCAGAGTCAGCTCTGTCCATCTCCCAGGGCCTGGTGCTGTCCCAGAGGGCCTCATAAACCCTCAGCTTGTTACCTCCTTGCTGCAGGTAACGATCCAGCTGGGGTCACAGCCCAGAGCCCCCAGGGGTAGATGGCTGCAGCCATTTTCTCCTGGCTTGGGAGAAGAGCCCCAGTCAAGGCTGTGAAAGAAGCTTTGCTTTCCTAAGTCTAGCTGCCAAAGGAAAGGGGTGTCTGAGAACCATCGAAGACCAACACAAAAAAAAAAAGGAAGAAAAAAACCTAATAGTTTTAAAACATCAACCTACAGCAGAGGACATGGGGGTGGTGACCTGCCAGGGAGCTGCTCCTGGGAATACTCCTGCTGCTGGCTCTCATGTGCTCCTCGCCTGTCCCCCCTCACTCTTACACCTGGCACCAAAATTGGTGTGTTTTCAGCCAAGCCCTGTAACAGCTGGCTGAGGGGTTCCCTGTGAGGAGAAGTGGGGCTGCCTCATGCCAGACACAACCAGTTCCAGGCAGCTGTGCCCTGGCCCCACCGCAGGGCACAGCTGAGCCCATCAGCCACAACAGAGGTCCTTAGGAAAGGGCAGAAAGGGCAAAATCCACAGAGGTAGTGAGGAAAAAAAGCGATGAACAGTCCAGCAAGTGTCTGGGGCTGGGGAGAAGAAGGACAAGGAGGAGAAAGAGAAGTTGGGGTTATGGGTGGACATGAGTACCATGGGAGACCAGGCCCCCACACCACAGTCCTTAGAGGACCCCCATGCCAGAGCAGGTAGATGCTTCCCACCAGAGCTCTGTCTGAGCAGGTCACACATACCAGGAGGAATCACAGAGGGGTTTAGGTTAGAATCACAGAATGTTAGAGGTTGGAAGGGACCTCGAAAGATCATCTAAGTCCAACCACCCCTGCTGGAGCTTTTCCCACTATTCCAGTTGTAAAACGGCAACAATAAGCATCATTCCTTTCATGGAAGGATAGCAAGATTTAATAGCTAAAATATCTGACTAGGAAGGAGCAGCAGGAAGGAGCTGTGTTGGACTGACTGCAACCCCCCAACATGTGCAAAGCACATCTTCATCATACCAAAGTGGTGGGTGAAGTATCATGTACAGCATGGTTTGTTCCACACACACCCCTCCTACCACAATTTGAGACACCATTTAGGATTACTGGCCCTTCTGTCTTTACAGCCGGGCTGTACCCGCTGCTGCGCAGGCTGTGGTTCTAGCACAGTTTGATACGGACAGGAACCAGCTCAGAGCAGGCTTGTATGGCAACCCTCAGAGGAACACAGGCATCGCAGGGCTTCAGGAGTATTCCCTCACATCAGCCTCCCCTGTAGATTTCTAGAGATCCAGTGCTGTTAAATAATGCATTTTCAGTATCACAGGTGAGAAACAGCTCATCCCACAAACTAGCCAAATTCAATCAGAAGCACTATCAGAAGACAGCTGTAGTGACAGCAGCTGAAATGTTTCTCTCGGAACATCTTTGGCTCAGAGGACTTTTACTTCAGACTGGTTCCCAAAGAAGGGCTGATTTCCAGGCAGACTTTGCCAGGATCCTTAGATCTAAGGTAGACCTGCCAAAAGGCAGACTTCCTCTGAAAAGGATGGTGTCTCCTAGCCCCATCAGCCTTTCCAAGGCTTCTTCATTTCTGCCATACGCTCAGGAAAACGGCCTTCCAGCTCAGCAAGCCAGGAGCCCCAGGAGTGCTGAAGGGAGCTGGTTTCCAAGAACTTCTACATTCTTGCTGCAGAGCTGGAACTGGAGCTAGAGGCTCCTTTATTTGGGTGTTTGGGTTTTTCCCTAGAATATTCTGCTCGTAGGAAGCAGAAAAAATTCTGGCTAAACTGTCCTTTAAACTTCCACAGTGGAAGTCCTAGACTTTTGTGCTGCTGTTCAAATGAAAAAGAAATATGGAGAAAGAGGAAAACCCTTGCCCATGACCCCTTCATTGAGGGAAAGTGACAGACTAGTTGGTTGCCAGTTTGAGAAGGGTCGTTCTGGGCTGTACTTTTGCACACTGCACTGTATGTTTGAGCATCTTTATAGACTCAGACTGCTCAGCTAGCCCATAAGTACAAACATCTTCCTAATGCCTAGGTCCCCCTCGCTAGGATTTAAGCCCAGCACTTCTCCCTTTACATGTCATATCCTTGGAAGGAAATTCTTTCTCTTTGCAAGATTTTCCTCAGCTGTATTTCAGGGCTGGGATCTTTTATCAATCCTCTCTCTTCTACTGCTGCAGACACAGCAGCTCACTCTTCGCTCGTACATCTCACTTCGTACAGCTCTGAATTCCCTTGGACAGGTCCACTTCATATTACTAAGGATGGCACTAAGTACACCAGTGAGGCTTTCCCAGAGCACTGTGTACACACCACTGCAAACCTTTTAAATTCCAGGCTTCTCCATAAATATTGCTGTTTTGGGGAGGGAGGTGCAAGAGTAAGGTGTTTGTAATTTCCCTGACAGAGCAAAACAGCTGGAGGATAACTCAGTGTGGCTGAAAGAACCTTTTTATAACCATCATTTGTCACCTGCTTTCCACTTTCTGGAGCAATTCTTTTCATGTGCCTACAAAGCTTTTTAGTGCATTTTAACACCTTACCTCCTCTCCATAGCAGGATTCTCTGATCTTAAACTCCTTAAGGAACAGCCAAGCCTCTTGAGAACCTTTTCTCTGTGGATTTGTTTCCCATGAGGAAACCTCACTAGCTATTGGAGGCAAACAAAGCATGCTGTCTTCAGTTCCTCCTCTTCATTTTTTTCCTCACTTTTTGCTTTCCCAAGAACACTATAACTTTCTTTTCATGATCAAAAACCTGCCTTTCACCATCCCTTTCTTAAGTCCCCTGTGATGGCTCCATTCAAAGCCAGAGGAGTCTCCAGCTTACCTCTGAAGCGCCGCTGAGCAGTCTGTTCTCTGCCATGAAGTGGCTCTTTGTGAAGCCCAGTTCCCTCCCTCCAGATGACGCTGGTGTTTGTTGAGGTTCCATCCAATTAGGCACCCCTGCCACTGGCACCCTTGACCTCCATTTCTTTCACATTTAACTAAGGACTTCAAAGCACTTTCTGTGCCTCAGAGTAGTTATGTGCAGCTCCTTCACGGTTCCTTCTTATTCCTCATCACCCAGAGCAACTCTTTCCAACGTGTAGATTTTAGACATCCTTTTGGTTTCATAGCACTTGTTTCCATAGGCTGAGTCACTCTACTCCAGGTATCTGATGTAAGAGAGCAGGTTTCCACAAAAGTGTGGTTTAGCCAGAAGCAAATAATCACAATGTCTTGGAAACAGAAGAACACACTTTAATAATTCTTAGTTTTTAAACATTGATGGAACAAGAACACAAAACTTCTATTTGTATGGAGACAAGTGCGTATGCATAGACAGAGGTAAACAGAATCATACATTTATAAATAAAATTATTTGTTCACCACCAAAATCAATTCCTTTCAGTGCATTTTCCTTTGCCTTTACTACTCTACACTCCTTTAGATCAAAGTGCAGCTTCCTGGAAGCACGTTTTCATAATTTATTAGTGTTAGAAAACAAAATCCAAAAATACTGCAAAACTGCACAGGTACCTCACATGACACTTCGAATACAAAAACCAAATGCTGCTGATCTTGATGATCTTGTCAATGAAGCAATATTTGTCCTTAAGGAAGGACAGCAGATTTCAGTCCAGAATTGTATTTTTTCAGATTTTTACCTTTTTTTTACTGCAGAATGTGAAAATGAGTGTGATATCCACAACACAAAGCTATGCAAGCATGCTGAGCAACTTACAAGCAGACACATAGAATCATAGAATCATTAGGGATTGGAAGGGACCTCAAAAGATCATCTAGTCCAATCCCCCTGTAGCAGCAGGATCACCTAGACCAAGTCACACAGGAACACATCCAGGCGGGTCTTAGATGTCTCCAGTGAAGGAGACTCCACAACCACCCTGGGCACCCTGTTCCAGTGCTCTGTCACCCTCACTGTGAAGAAGTTCCTTCTCAGGCTGATGTGGAATCTCCTATGACATCTCTATCTCAGAAAACCCCTAATCCCTTGAAAGTGAACAAGGAAAAAAATGTTTAACTAATGCAAAGATAAGGCTTTGCAGCACTAAGAATGGTGGGTTTTAATAGAAGTGGGACAGAAATAAGAGAGGAAGGTGATGATCATTCTCCAGGTGTACCCCAACTCATAAACATCACCTGCAATATAAAGAGGGAAGTCTGCTGAAAATGAGGGCTGCTCCAGCTCCTCCTCTTCCTCCTGCTTCTCCCCATCTCTGGATGTGTTCACTCACCAATTTGTCCCCAAGGAAAGCTCTTCTGTGCTGCCATACAGAAAACTGACCTTTACATTGGCATAGTTATTAATACTAATTTTGCTGTTTCATTAAATGAGTTTTCATGTCAACTCACAAGTCGTCTCTCCTTGTCCTGATCCCCTCTCTGAGGTGGCAAGGGATCATCGAGTTACACAGCAACGGCTGTAGTTTAGCCTCAGATAAGAGCTAAATGGAGACAGCAAGCAAGGCATTTATGCTTACCCTATGACCCACAAACTCTCCAAACCTCACGTTGCTGCTGAAACCTTACACACATTGAAGGCTACTTACATCAAACGACTCAAAAACCAACACTAGGTGTTCCTCATGGGGTTCTGCATGATGGAAAGTCTCCAACAGCCCTGCAGAGCTGCTCTCCAGCTCTTCAGAGCTACTCAGCTGAGGCTGCTGCTGCTACATCTTGCATGGTTCATGCTAAATGAGCTTCCAAAACTTTCCTTCAAAGGTTCACAAATTACCAAACTCTGGAGTGTTTGCAGGACTAGGATAAGCTCTGTAATTGCTGCGAAAGATTAAACTGTTGAGATTGACAGCAGCTGAGAATATCAGATGTATTTTATCTTACTGTTCAATAGGAAATATCTCTGCGTATCTGCTCACTAACTGCAGGCATCATGCTGAGGCTTGGCAAACTTTCTACATCTTGGCTCAGACTGGAGAACAGAAAGCAAATCCTGGCAAGGACTGCAGGGCAGCATCAGCACGAGCGACATCCGTGGAGTTAATGAACTCCAGGAGTGAACCTCTTAAAGGAATGAATATCCCCAAATTAATGAAATTTTTCATTTCATTAGGAAGTGAATAGCCTTCCTTTTTATTCTACATCATTGAAAACCATAAAGACAGCCCCTATGGAAAGGGACGACTCATCTGAAAACCTGATTTCATCTTTATCCATTATCCTTCTAAAAGCAGCATCTTAGTGCCTGTGCTTTGAGTGTTCTCCAGAGAGCCAAGGGGATTTCTTAATGGTCTCTGTGCCAGGCTGGGGAAGCGTGGCTCTGGCATTTATTTCCTCGCCTAGCTGCACCCAACCTTACAAATGTAGCAGCGCAGCTGGAAAAAGATGGAAGTTATCAGTTGTTGCCTTGCATGTGGGAATCTCTTCATCTGTGCGTTCGGGTAGGTTTCCTGCCAGAGAGAGCTCTGGTACAATTTTTTTGCAATATTTAAACCATAATTGTGTTTAACAAACCCAGCAAAAAGTGACAGGCAATGCAACAGTGAGGTAAAGCTTTGACTTGTTTTCAAGCAAACCTTGGGCTGGTTGATGCAGGCAGCTCTTGGCATCTGTGCCAGCAGGATGGGGGGCCATGGAGAGCAGTGAGGCAACTGCAGGAGGTAAGCTCTCAGGGTGACTGCAAGAGGAAAGGTTTAAGGGGACCATTGGCAGCTCCTGCAACTGCTTCCAGCACTGTTAGTCTCAGTGCCAGCCCCTACCCCTGGACCCCTTGCAGGAATGGGGAGGGCAGCCTTATCCTACCACCTCTGATCAGTGGTGCCATTGGGTACCTGCACAGTTTGGTATCAGAGATGGAGTGAGGCGAGACTGGCTTCACATCTGACTACAAAAGTCTGCAAGTCCAGCCTGGCCAGTCACACTGTGAGTAATTAAATACCAATCTGTTGACTCTCTGTGAAGGGCAGGACTTTTTGTTTAACCTAAGATGTCCACTCCAGGATCAAGACAACTGGTTGAATTTGAAAGCATTGAGAGACTGAATCAGCATCTTCACTTAGGAATTTGTTCCAATGATTAATCATCCTCTTTGCTAAAATCTGTGCTGGATTTCTCATTTGAATTTATCTGGCTCAAGCTTTCAGCTATTCGTTCCTTTTATACCCTTTCTCTACCCAAGCCACTTAACTCTCTAGTAACCATTACCTTTTCCCTGTGGATTTCCACTACAATCATGTTACAACTCCATCTCCTATTTTATAATCTAAACAATTTAAACTCTTTAAGGCCATCACTTTCAGTTGGAGCCTAAACAATTCTGCAGCCTGAAACTCTGTGTACAGTTCTTTTATCTATATCCCCAATAGTGTTCTTCAACATCCCCTTTAAAATGGCAGTCTCATTAAAACCAGATTAAAATGCGTTTTGCCCAAATAAGCCCTGCCTCCCAAGTGATCTGCATGACTTTAACAGATTTTCCTTCCTTGTGTTAGTTCTCTCTCTGCACCAGCCATGGATTTATGGTCCACATTGTTATATTTGCTCTGCTGAAGTGCAGCAGAGCCAGAGGAGCTCGTGTCTGGCGACTCCAGAGCCACCTGGGGCAGCTCTGTATGCAGGCTCCACGTGACATCTGCCTTTTCCCCAGACAAATTCTGCAAAGCCATGACCTATCCTTCCTGTTACAGTGAGCTGATGGAGCGCCTGGGGCTCTGTCTGACCCTACAGAGCTGCAGACTGTACAGCTGTAGCCCCTGCGCTCCTCTGGACCAGCTCCTGTCACCCCTCCTGCCTCACAAGAACTGTTAGGTGTATGTAGTGCAATGGCACTCACACTCCTCTGCACGTTGAAGTGTTTTGCATGCAGGCAGCATAATAAACTAAACAAGTAAGGCAGGGAACACAGTGGTTTTGCTGATGGTTTTGGTGCAGAGCTCCCATTCCTGCACACCAATACCACTTTGCCCAAGAGTACATGTGAAATGGGCAACTTTAAGCTGAGACCAACTTCAGCTGTTCTACATTTTACAGATCTCCCTCTCTAAACTACCACAGCTGTCATTTTTCATCACAGTACTTCTGCAGGTCCCTTATCTTTTTTCTTTCCAGGAGAGTGTGTCCAGCTCATTCAGGATTAAAAGCTCAAAAACAGACATAGATTTTAATATAGTGACACCAGAACATAAAGGCTGGAGGATGGTAGAGATGAAGCAGCAAAAGAGTTGCTCTCTGCCACTGCCACCACCTCATGCGATTCCACCTGCTGCACCTGGAACCATGGATTTCATAGATCCAGTGATGGCCATGGCCACAGGCCTGACCTTCTGGACTTCTGCTGTGTGCAAGTGAAATGTGGATTCCACACCCTGATGTCTCCAGGGCTGCAGACACAATTCTGCTGTGGTTTGTATTTATAATTCAGAGCAGTTTTGGTTATCTCTGGGGAGATTAAGGAAAATGGGGTTCTGATGAAAGGTCTCTTTGGATTTTCAGAACAGGCCCTGTGAAATCCCTCCCAGGATTCACCTTTATGCCTTCCTGGAGTCAGGAGCGAGTAATGTGATTTAGCTTCTATGCTTTATGGGATCTGCAGCTGCAGAACTAGCAAACAGATACAAAACAAATAGTAAAACTAAAACCAGTGCCAGAAGGATGCTATTGCCATTCTAAGCAGAAGGCAGCTCCTGTAAATGGGAGTACCAGGCAGAACCTGCTGGGCTTCTTTGGGGAAATTATGAGACTACACTTTTCCATCACTGAAATCATCTGGAAAATGGCCTCTTAGGAAGCTCCTTGTTTCTCATGTTGTCTTAGGTTTGCTCAGATATTACTCAAGGACCTGCCATATCTTATAGTTTGGCAAATAAAAGATTGTGTGTGCTCAGAGCCAAGCACCTGGCAGAGGAGCAGATACCAACAAGTGTGAAAATGAACAGCAGTGTCTGCTTTATGGCCATGCACACCCTCCCTTGTGGAGCACAGGGGTCAGCACCACACAAAGCTTGAGCTAACACGTGGGACTTTACAGCTAAAGATGCTAGAATAGCCTTGCCTGACCTGGAAGGGATGGAGTTAATACATTAGGAGCTACATTGTGCAGGCAAACTTAGCACCAGTAAAACCCTCTCTAAATGCCAAGTTTCTTCCTTGCCTGGTGGCTAGTTGGTGTGACAGCGATGTGGCAGAGAGCCGCAGCCGCGAGTCCATCGCTCCCACCGTGCGGGGAAAGCGCTGGAGGACACGCGGTGCAGCCAGCTCAGCCCTCGGAGCCGTGAGTGAAGGTAAGGCAGATGGTCTGAAGTACCCTACAGCATCAGCACGTTTTAACTCTTTCTCCTGCCTTCCTTCCACCCGCCTCTAACCACATACTTGTGATAATTGTGCTGTTTTACTTGCTAATGGAGTCAAAGCAACCGAGATCAGCCGCTTCATGCTCTGTGAAACACATCTCCGCTGAGTGCTGAGTGTGTGAAACAGCACCGGGGAGCACTGACAGCCACGGCGGTCTTGCTCTAAGCTACCTTCATGTCCACGGGTAGAAATGTGTGGGCTGACAGATAACGTATTTCTTTTCCCCTATCACTTTGTAATAAAAGTCTGCACAGTTTTGGCCTTTCAAATACCAGCAAAACTTTTTTTCAGCAGTTTGGAAACTTCTTTCTGGTTTTATTCTTTTGCCTGGACAAGGACTTGTCTGCTACCTGGTAATTAGTGGGACTGATTATTTTAATTCCAATTACTCCACCTATACACCATCCTGGCAGCTTCAGAGGCGCAGCCACTACCTTTCAAGTCTGGGGCTATTTTTCACTTTGCAACTACCAGAAGAGCAGTAGTCACAAGACATGCACATCTGGAGCAGTGGACATGCACAGCTGGAGCAGTGGAAAAGCAAACAGTGGTGCTGGGTGATACCCTGGCACAAAGTCTGGGCAGGGCAGCACTGACCCTCTGCTGTGTTTTAGGATAGCTCGTTTGTTTCTAGCTCATCAAAGCAAAGCTCAGGGAGCTCCCTGGGTTGGGAAAGATGGTGCTAATGAGGGGAAAGCAAGTCTGTGAAGACACAGCAACATGACACACACCAATTTGCTGAGCTTTCCTTTCCAACAAAGCATCAGGTCAATAGTTTGATGTGTTCAGGCAGATTGTTCCACTTCTTCTTTTTCTTTCTTTTTTTTAATCCAGATCAGATTTTCCATGTAAATCTGAATTTCATTTGGGATGGAAATTTCCATTTTCCACCAGTTCTACTTGGAGTTTCTTCTGTTTCTGTGCATGTTGGTCACCTTTCACATGTGGGAAATTGCTTTAGGTGCAAGTAAATCCATTTGTGGTTCCACACTCTGAATTTTAAGTGTCAATAGAAAATTCAAAGTCATTTATGACAGATCTGATCTTTTGCTACTGTTCACATAATTGTTTTTAGGGATTCTGGTTTTCTCATTTTTCTCTTCTATTAACAGATGTTCTCCTCCATTTCAAAGGGCCTCAAAATGTTAATTGCTTTAAATACCCAGCCTGACCGTTCCTATCCTGTCTATGGTTTTTTGCTTTTTCTTGCAAGATCAGCACCCAGTATACAGCACATTTAATTCACTCTGCAGATAGCAGTTATAGATTAGCAGACTGATTCCTTTCACACAGCACACTGAGATTTGCAGAAATAGAAGAAAGCAGAAAACATCGGACTTCTAATAGGGACTGAAACACAAAAACAAGTTACCCTGGCTTGAGAAGTTTACAGGGAGCAGCTGGGCTTCAGGAACTCTATACGTTCATGCTTTCAGCATGAATCAAACAGGAGGATATTGATTTAGTCTTCTCTGCAAGAGGGAGGGATGAGCAAAGTCCAGCCACCCAGTGTTTCAGGCTGTGCACACAAACTGTAGGCACAGCCCAGATACTTCACTTATGGTCTCATTTTGCTGCCCTTGAGCCCCACATTGTCACTGATGCAGAAGGAACACTTTGGATGGACTGTAGGGCATATTGTCTTCATTGTGTTTTATCATTAAATACCCATTTGTGCTCCAGCTTCCTGTGGATTTCTAGGCAGGTGAGCACTTCCAAGCTGAAACTAAGTGAAGGGCTCTGAGAGATCACCTGGAGGGTCCTGGCTCCAATATGTGCCTTGAACCACCAGCCCCAGAGGTGCAGAACACTGCCTAACTTAAAGCCATATCTACACTTGAAAAGGGTAAATACTTTTCCCTTCTGTCCTCAGTTACACTTCCTAGACCCATTCACAGGAGCACAGTGACTGAAAGGCCCCAGGGGAGCAGTTACACAGACCTCAGCTTGTTACTGAGGGGTTTTTGTCCAAGTATTCAGAGAGCACATGAAGAACTGTGTTTGGCTGTAGAGAACTGCTGAAGGTAGCCCAATGAGCAGGCAGCAGCGATGCTGCTTTGCCCATGTTTCCTCCGTGCTGCCCTTCCTGTTCCTCTGACACATCTGTCACACAGCTTTGGAAAATGAAGGGGTTTCCTCACCCCTGAGGGTGAGTTTGTGGGTCTCAAACAAAGGTTTTTCAAGGCTTGCATGGAAAGCACTAGAGAAATTCAGCATCCTGTTAGCACTGAGGCACAGGCTGACTGAGGAGATGCTGGACAGCCCTGGGGCTGCCTCAGGGAAGGGTTTCTTATGTCCTCATTCCCGTTGCAGCTCCAGCAAAGAGCCCTGGGATGAACATGTCTCTGGCCTTTAATAATGCACAGTTTACATCCAGCAAGACAGCAACCTTCTGTGCTGCTTCCATTTCAAATGGTGTTTCTTCTTTTTTATCCCCCAAGGTGAGGGGGGACAAAGGCAGGTCTAACACTCTCTGGGCTGAGAGCAGAACAGTTTGGCAACAGAGAAGGGCCAAGCACAAACGCCCAACACCCAGTACTGGAGACAACCAAAACGATACTAACCAAGGAGCATCCCAGAAAGGCAATGTGGAGAAGGCTGGGATCTGCTGTCTTCATTTCTGCCAGCAATTTGTTGCCCTCTTTTCAGCATGAACAGATGCATCTTGTCATCCTGGGAGACTACTCTGTACAGCAGTGATGCCAAGGGCTCCTTTCAGCTGAGGGGCTAATGCCATCTGAGGGCTGAGACAGGTGTGGTACAGGAAGCAAGAACATCCACCCAATTCAAGATGTAGCTGAGTGCTCCTTGGGGCATCTCGGATTGCATCAGATACCTATGTGGAAGCAGCTGACCTGAGCAGCCACCTTACAGACACCTGCTGCCCCACTAGACTGTGACATGGCAGAGCAGTTCCTCAGAATATGGATTTTGTACCTTAACACCTTTCATCGATCACGTTGGGACACAAGTTACAGATCCAAGTGATATCTTTGGCTGTCACTGTTCCCAGGCAAGATCTTTCAGCTAGGCCAATTAAGGTCTGGGCTGCAAGTCATTCCTGTTAGACTCTCGGCAGAGGACCTGCCTGCTAAGTGACATTTCTGAACACTTTTCTAAGCTGTGGCATCCTCTGCTGATCCAAGCCACCCTGTGAAGGCAGGAGCAGCAATCCATTCAAAGACACAACTCTCCCTGTCTCTGAAATGTTGTTGGCAGTTTGCTCATTTCCGAAGGAGAACAGCATCGTACATAATTTATTGCCATTCATTTTGGTGCTTATTGCTTGAAGAGTTTCCTGAACATCTTCTGTCTCTTAACATTTTTTTATTAGCTGGATTGTTTTCACTATTTAAGAAATTCTGCAAGCTGATTTGGGGATAGGGAGGTAATCAGTTATTTAACTCCAAAAGAATTTCACTGTTAACTTTTGTGATACTCGTTTGCTCAGTATGAATCATGGAATCATACAGTGGCTAGGGTTGGAAAAGGCCTTAATCATAGAATCATGAGGGATTGGAAGGGACCTCGAAAGATCATCTAGTCCAATCCCCTTGCCACAGCGGGATCACCCAGACCAAGTCATGCAGTCAATGTGGGTCAGAAGAGACCACAGGATTTTCCAGTTCCAACTCCCTACCATGGGCAGGGACACCCCACCCTAGATCAGTCTGATAGCCTGCTCCAACCTCCCTGCCATGGGCAGAGATGCCTCTCAACTAGACGTGGTTGCTCAGAACCTCATCCAACCTGGCCTTGAACACCTCCAACGGGGGCATCCACAACCTCTCTGTGTGACCTATTCCAGAGTCTCTCCACCTTGTACTCAATAAACGGCAAAGATGTCTTGTCACTTGTTCCCCACTGTGATAAAAACAGACACAGCTTCTTTGTAACATGGACCAGCTCTAAAGTCGAGGAGATATCTATAATCAGATATGCCTGAGTGACTGAAAGACAGAAGCCTTCACTATCCACGTCTAACCACAAACACTTCATTTGGTCAGGGTAGAGCTGGGAAAGAAGCAGACTAAAAAGTGGCCTTCATCCAGACACACAGCCCCAGATGAGACCTTCCTTGAGCACAGATCTCTCTTCATGCATTGCCTTCCAGACTGCCTTTTCAAATTAATGAGAAAGAACAGTGAATGTCTGGAGAAAAACCTGGAGGCAGAATAAGAATTATTACAAATGTCACAGCTTGGTCATTGCTGGTACCTGCCCCTAGGGCAGCCCATGCCATGGGCAGCAGTATGAAATTCTACAGCTACTGCTTGTGGTTTTCTGGGTGTTAATTCAGCTCACTGTGGAGAGGAAGGTTCCAAAATCTGTAGGTGATCACATGTGAAGTCTGAGTCTGTTTCATAGTTGGGAGAGGGTAGAATAACACAGTGTTCTCATGTCACTGTGCACGATGTAATTTTTCTATCTCATTCTGTCAGCTACAGCATCTCTCTTCGTTATCACTGCATCCCAAGAAATCATCACCTTAAATCTTCCTCCATCATTCTTCTTTATCCTGTCTACACCAGCCTACATGTTCTTGTCTGTTTAAGTTTGCTAGGCAGAACATCATCATGCCTTACACGGTCCTACACACCTCCTCTCATACTAGTTTCTCCTTTCATTTCACATCGTGTATTTTGTATTTCCAGGCAGTTGCCATTTCTGTTAGTCCTGTTGTTTTACAATATCCTCCTGACTCGACTGTATGATCATCCCAGTGATTATGTTTCACCTTTGGCTTTCCCCAGTTCTTATGGTTTTCAGCATTTTATTTGATTTTGCTGTCAAGGTTCGGGTGCCAATTAACCAAATAACTCTTTCTGCCACCAGCTGCTGTTAACATGGGTTAAGTGGCCACAAACCCTTGAGAACCTGAGCCCTAATTTCCACCCCTTTTAAGGGGAAACAAGCAGGTCAGGGCTGACCAGGCAGTTTGGAAGCCTTGATATCATCAAAGGGCGCCTGTGCCGGGCTGGGCAGCAGAAATCTGCAGTATCTTGGATGAGTGAAGGAATGAAAAGGGCAAACGTGCCGCGTTTATTACAACAGTAACAATATCGCAGTCCGCACGCGTTGCCTCATTGTGCATGTAGAGCTGGGATCTGTGGGTGCCCTGGGGCTCACCGCACTCCCAAAGACACTCTATTTGCATGTACTCCACATTCTATAAATAAAAAATGGAAGTGTCACAGGAGCATTTTAAACACTCTGTTATTAAGCAGTTACCAGCAGATCTTGTGCTTTTCAGTCATCACTCTTCTATAAGCTCTCCCTGCATGTTGTGACAAGCTGTGGATGTTCTAGCTTTGCTGCCAGACTGAAAACCAAAGCAAAAGGAAAAAAATAGATGGGGAAAAACTTATCTTTACATCTGTGTGTCTGAAGAAGATAAGGTCTTCCCTGCAGACTGGACCAGCCTGGCAGAAGGAGTGATGGCTAAGCCCCATTTCCTCCTGTGAGCTGCCACTTCACTGACAACCACAGACATGCAGCCCTACGCGCCAAGGGACACTGATGGCCCATGAAATTTGAGCCTGCACCCATGATACATTTAATTTCCCATCCTTCTCTCCAGATCCAGACAGACATAATTCATGAAGGACTGGCTTTACAGTTAGCAAACAGAAACAAATCCAGGGGCAACAAAAATAAACCGATTTTTCACCCATCCCTTCTCCTCCTATAGAGATTCAGGACCTGAGAGATGATTAAAGCAACACAAGATTATTGCCTGGGCAGAAAGCATGAGGTGTAAAGCATGTGGAGGAAGCAGTGAGATCTCCAAGGTCTCTGAGCTTGCACTCCAAGGTCTGACACTTGCACCTCCTCTTGTAGCTTTTCCACCCTCTGCAGCTCTGTTAGCTCTTACCTTTGACCAGGACACACAGGACCAACATTCCTTCAGCACATCTTCTTCCCAAAAGCCCATGTGCGTGGAGGGACAACCAGCTCTCCCTCCCTCTTCCCTGACAACAGCAAGGTTTAAGGTTAACATCCCCTTTCATCAGGGCTGCCAGCCAAGAGGAGAAAACCAAGTGTCCCAGGGAAAGGTTCCTGCATCCCCATGGTTTCCTGCCCCCTGAAGCTGACCACCCCTGCTCTCTGCTGTCCCTTTTTAATGCCAATTTCTCCTTACCAGGTTCTTCTGATTTCACTTCTGGGAGTCACTCAGGTTCACATCATTTAGATAACCCTGGGACATGTGAAATATTTAACCACTACAGTCAACTCCCCTACTTTTCACCCTCTAGAATATGACTTATTTTTCCTTTTCAGCAGAAGGCAGAGCATCCTCATGCAAGACTCTCTTAGAGATGAGTAAATGTATACCTCTCCCACCCTTGCAAAAGCAAAAATTTAATTTGCTTTCCTAAAGCAAAACTCTTTGTACACTATTATGTTAGCTCTTAATCACTGTCAAGGCCACGATGCATGGTAATTCCACAGTCACAGGAGATAAAACAGTCTGTGCTCTAAGGTGCCTGGATCATTAGGGTATTAACCTGAGTTATTGTTTTCTCTTGGGATGGAATGGAAAGATGAGTCCAACCTCAATAAGACCTGAACATCTGTTTACCCATTTGCTGCTCATGCCTGCAGACATTTCACCCTTAAGGGCAGGTCACACCTAGCACCCACATTCGGACCACACCGAATCATTCGATGACCTCCAATATCATCAGGTCCAACCCTCGACCCAATACCTCCATGATCACTAGACCATGTCCCAAAGTGCCACATCTTTTGAACACTTCCAGGGCAGAGTTTCCACCACCTGCCTGGGCTGCCTGTTCCAGTGTCTAACCCCTCTTTCTACTACAGAAACACAAGCCCACGTCTCTCACTTCCCCATGTCTCTGCTAGGCTTGGCGACTTGATGGAGATCTTGATCTTTACCAAGTGCCCTGCAGCAATAGTCCCTAATGTAGAGGGGTGCCCCTAAGCACCGTTCAGAAACCTCTCTGCATCTATGCCCCATCTCAGGGGGTTTTCATTGCCCAACACTTTCACAACTTCCCCTTCTTGGGATGAGTCTGTAGCTGCCAGCTCTGCCTAAGAAACTTGGGTCCCCAAGGAAAGCAGCTAAGCCTGAAAGTCAGAATCTAGGCAAGTCCACTAAGCAAGCATCTTAGCAAGCTACAACGCTTCTTGCAAGCATGCCTGGGACTGAGTAAACATGGCTTGTGAGTCTAAACCCAGGTAAGCCCTGGGCTTCCCAGAGCAGGCAGTCAACAGGTGGGTAAAGTCACAGGTGACAGCAAGCTCTGACACCTCATGTCCACTAAGTTAGAGATCCAGGGCTGCTCTTCATTCAAGCAGTTTCAGGAGCTGATTTCCAAGGCAGCCCCACAAGCAGCTGCACATCAAGATCTACAGAATCACCAAGCTGCAGCAAGTGAGGGGGGAGGAGGAAGAAGTTTGTAAACTGCCATTGTGGTTCATACACATCTCCACACTTGTTTTCTCAATGTTAGTAGAGGGTCCTACCACACGTGAAATTACCTGCACATCCCAAATCAATTTCCTGATTTACTCTTGGGTCATCCCAGAAAAGGCATCACTGCAGATGAGGCTGCAGGCTCAAAAATTGCTGGCTTGGACTTTTTGATTATGATTCTGTTTCCTCTGTGAGAGATGAGCTGCACTCCCAGCTCTGTGTCCTTTATTTGCAAGTGATTTTTACTTCACTGTGCTATTGATCCCAAGATGGGTAGGAGGCCCAGCAGCTTAAGCCCCATCCCCGAAGGTGTGAAAGCTTCATTATATTTATTAAATTCTCCAGGATACACTGAGGCTCTGCAGTCCATCTAGCAAAAAGGCTTTACATTTTACTCATGCTCCAATGATTTGTATCCCTTGCTTAATTAGTCTTTTTTTATTAGCATTATTGTTTAGTCTTGAGGTTTCTCCTCTAGGTCAACTGCACATGAAGTGTTGTCAATTAATAGAAGCAGAGAAGAGCATTGCACTCCATGAGTCTCAGATATCCCATCTCTTAGCCTCTTCCCTACACCACAATCTTTAGTTCATGTCCTTTCACTCTGGTTGGAGAGATGTGTCCATAGCAAGAAAACATGCTTTTCTTCACAAGAAATGGTGAGCATCGCTACATGACTGTCTGGATTTTCAATCCATTTCCTCCTTGCAAAGACCATTGGACATGGCCATGTGTTTTAGTCTACCTGTAGCAGTGATAGTAATAGTAGTAAGAAAAATGGAGCTTCAAAAGACAGAACGTGTTGGTTTTCCTCATTTCTGCCCTCAGACATCAAAGTTTTTTAGTTGTTTGTTTTTTCAAGACAGTTCTCTTCAGGACTACTTTTAAGTAGTCATTTCAAGGAGACCTTTCCCAACCAGTATCCCCAGGCCACACGCAGTATCCGTTTTGCACATAGTTTTAGCTGTACCTGGTGATCACAGGGATCACAGCCTGGCCAGAGCAGCCAGATGCAGGACTGATGTGTTCCTTGGCTCAGAGGGCTGAAGCCAAGGTGCCCTCCCCACAAGAGTGCAACCAAGCCCCTTGTCTTTCCTTGAAGTCACTTTGCAGATGCAATGTGAGAGCCTTTAGGATCAGATAATTTATGCCAGTATTCTCTCCCTTGGCTACAAAGGGAGCTGGCATGGGGCACCCCACTGTCTGAGCCCCAGAAAAGGGTGACACTGGAGCAGACAAATCCCCCCACCTGTAACCCTTTCAATGCGATTGTAGCCTCTGCCACAGTGCTACACAAGTCAACTGTACCCTACACGTGGTTAAACAGCCCCAGCCCACCGACCTGGAGCAGGGGATGAGCAGGAGGATTTATTTGGTGGGTGGAGAGTTCATTGAGCTCCTCATCCAAAAAGAGCTATTAGATGAACAATGTGTTGCTGTAATTAAAATCCTTTTGATGAAAACCAACTGCAGTAGGCAGTGCAGAGCTAAACAGCTACTTTCAAAGGCAACCCTCCACATATAATTCTGTGTGACTTTAAAGAGCTTTTCTACTGTGCCAGCAATTTTCACTGGTCCCTTAGGTGGGCACTTAAAAGGAGCCTTCACTGCCTTTGCATGCAGCAGTTCCAGAGTTCTGGTGTTCCCAGTCACAGACTCATGCAGCTTATGTTCTTCAATGCCTGTTTTAATACATCCTTTAATCAAATATTTGGCTGCTGCAATCATCTTGACTAATGAATGTGAGCAGGACCTCTCCCTGTTCAATGACTGGGTCCTTCTCTTCATTTCACACCCACCTCACAGCACTCCTCCTCTAATACAGGGATGGACATATACGGCATCTTGTCAGAACCTGATTTATTATTCCTATGAACTGCCAGAATTTATTTCTTCCACTGGAACTAAAATCTGAAATAGTGACTTATTTCCCTGCAAGGCAGGCTACCTACACAACTAAAGCTGTGACCATGTTTTTTATTTAAATATATTCTTTTTTAAAGCTATTGAAAAAGGTCCACGTCTCTTCAAGGCCATTTTTCAAGACCCTACTCTATTTAAAAGCACAGCTCTCGTAAAAACCTCTGAATGAAAACACTAAACATATTTCAAAGCTGTCCAGGAGTTACTTGGGCTGATTTAACAATGGCCATGCATTACAGCTAATCAAGGCGAATACTGCAGGGACAAAGCAAGACCAGGCAGGTTAAGGTCCTGCTTTGGAAAATCACATCACAAGCAGCAGCTGCTGCCCCAGAAGAGCTCACGGTAATTACACCCCACACCAGGCATAATGGGATGGAATCCAGGGCGGTTTGTGAAGCCCAGAGTACACCCTTAGTGCATCACAATTCTACAAACAGCCATGGCAAACATTTTCACTAGACCCCGAAGGAAAGCTCTATAATGATACACAGGGGGGCTAGGAATCTATTAAGTTATTTGGCACCTAATAATTCCTGCCAAATCCGGTCGCTGTATCAGCTGCTTATTAGCTCTATTAGATTCCTGCAGACAGAAGGCATCTGACACCACTCTGCAGCACAACATCATCATTTGATTTGTTTTGGGCCACTTGTATTTGTCACACCACCATCTCAACCACCCCCCTCAGGAAGCCAACACCTGAAATAGGTTAACTGTCAGCCAGGCTCTATACATTGATCTTTGTGAATTATGGTGGTACAAGCTGTGGGCTGAGCAAGTTCCAGCTGGCTACCGGCTTGTTTTAGGAGAAAATTGTACTTTAAACTCATGTGAGCCAAGGAAGAAGGAGGAATTTTTCCTACTGCAGTACATCATATGCTGAAGGCTTTGTGGTCTTCCCCAGAACAGCGCTGCACAGCTCACTAGATGACACAAGCAGTATTTGTATCTGACACACTACTTAATGGATAAATAGTCTGTGCTTCTGCAAGATAAGAAGAGAAAGAAGCATCATCAATAGACGTTTTATAGGCATAAAATGTCAAAAATACGTTTCTGTAAGTTGAGAGGCTCCTTGAGCAATCATCGTGTAGTTGTAGTAAGCCTAAGGAGTGGTGTAATTTACATTTCTATTTGCTGTTACTGTTTTATAGCCACAAAGAACAAATAGACCATTCCCTCCCCTCCTTTTCTCCTGATTGCCTTCACTGTTTTACTTTGGAGCTGCTTAACTGAAAGTCCATCTCAAAGTCAGCTGACCCAGGGGGACCTTGGGGTGGTTTAGCACCTCAGGTGAGTTACTGCTCTGCTTCACGGCTGATGTCTGTGCCTTATCCTTGGCTGGGAGAGCAGAGCAGCACAGGGAGCCTGGACAGGTCTCCTTTATCATTAGCACACGTTCTTGGGAAAGTTCCCTAGTGTTTTAATTTAAAATTTTGTCAGAATCAACTATATGAAAACAGTAGAGGTGCTGGTGCCAGTGATGCCTTCTCCCTGGACAGATCTGCTGCAAGATCATAGCCATGATGTTGTATAAGAGATCGAGCAGAAATATCCAGCACTGGTGAGGCTACACCTCCAGTTCTGTGTTCAGGGGCCTCCATAGCAAGAGAGAATGTTGCAGGTTTTGCATCCCCACAGGATGCAAACATCTCAGGCATTTTAGTCCGATAAGTAACCCAGTGCTCTATTACCTGATTTACTCAAAAAAGCATATTTGATTTTAATTATCACCTTATTTCTATGTAACCCCTAAAACATCATACTAGAGGGGCTTACATAAAAATATATAGTTATTTCACAGTATCACAGTATCACAGTATTATCAAGGTTGGAAGAGACCTCATAGATCATCAAGTCCAACCTGTCACCACAGAGCTCAAGGCTAGACCATGGCACCAAGTGCCACGTCCAATCCTGCCTTGAACAGCTCCAGAGTTGGCGACTCCACCACCTCCCTGGGCAGGCCATTCCAGTGGCCAATGACTCTCTCGGTGAAGAACTTTCTCCTCACCTCAAGCCTAAATTTCCCCTGNTATATATATTTATTTATATATAAATATATAGCATATAACACATAATCATATTTAGGTTTACATTATTTTATAAAAACATGTGAAATACAAATTTAAAATATTTCTATATGTTAATATATTTATATTTTACATTCTATGTAAATATATACAAATTACCATCATGCAACAGTCACAGAAGTCTTGCACTCATCATGTAAAGACCTGGCTGTTAAAAAGCCTGCTCTACCACATCTCAATTTTTTAATGTAAAAGGGCAGATAGAGAGTTACTGGAGTCACTGGAGTTATCTGTAGTGATTGGCTTTACGGTGTGTGATCCGGCCATGAACAAGCAAAATGTCCTTTCACTTCACTACCACCTGTGCCCTGTTTTGTTTTCATATCAATCTAAAGGCAATAATAAATAAAAGTCAGTTAACAAAGTCAGTTTTGCTTACCCCAGGGCATTTGACATGTTCTCTTCAGCCAGGACACTTCTGCAGGGGCAAACCAACAGTGTTCTATAGAAAACTTAATTCAGTTTTTGTGTCTTTGCAGTTGCCTCTTTTACACTCTCCTGCTCCTTTTTTAATTCCCCATGTGAAGAGCACACTCCTCACTCTGCTGGACTCCTGACACTTCCAGCAGTAACCTCACTGCAGCAGAAAGCCCCAGCAGGGTGGCTCTGAATGAGAGGGCAGAAGGTGGTGGAAGTCACTGGAGTAGGCTGGTGGTGCCACACTAAGGTGCTGTCTTAAAGTCAGAGGTGCATGGTTTGAAGCAAGGACTCTCACAACCATGCAGTCCCTGCTTTCTGCATTCTTAGCAGGCATCGATTGTTCCTCAGGGATTGGAGAAGTACCTTTCTTGATCTATGATCCCAACTGAGTGAGCAGAAGCCCCTTCACAGTTATTACCTTCTTCTTTACATCTAGGTATTTGTTCCTCCCCGACTTAGGATAGTCTCCTGGAATTCCCAGTGTGGCCTTGGACCTCACCACAAGTGGCACAGAGCCCCCAGTCCTCAACATTGCCTGTGGTTTCTCAGCCTGGTTCTGCTGCCACAGCAGAGCCACTGTGCTCACTAAGAGAATGAAAGGCAGGCAGGAATAATTGAGAAAAATAAAAGGAAAGCACAGAAGGCATTAGCAGAGTGCTACAGAACGAGACCTCGACCCCACAGGTTGTGGAGCATCATCTCCTGACATCCCTCTGGTTGTTAATTTTGACCTATTTAGGTCTGCTGGGCAAAGGCAGTAAATGAGAAACCCTTTCTCTAGGTACAACAGGGGATGGAGGGGAGCTGTTAACAGGCAGTATTTGTGCCAGCAGAGGGCTGCTGCTGCCTCTGCTTCCCAATGCACAGAATTTCATCAAGCATCTTCCTGGTGAAAACACCATGCTGATGGTAAACTTCTGCAAAAGCAGCACTTGAGTAAAAGAACATTTTGCTCAGAAGCAGTTGATGAGCAAGTCTGTGACATCTGTGATAACATGTCTGTGACATCTGTGGCAACTATCATCACATCAGGGTATTATCGTTATCTGTATTTGGTGGTTGATAAGGACATACTAACAGCACTTAGTTACAACAAATCTCTATCAAGACTCTGACAGAGCAAATTGCTGCCTAGCTTTATCCCTGCTTGTGGGTGCATGCAGCCCACAGGCAGAAGCCCAGACCGTCCACAGTATCTCTGTGCTATTCTCCTGTGCACTCCCTATGAACTAATTTAGAAGTGAATTGAAGTACAAAAACCATCGTGTTTTGTGTATGACATCTCCTCATACGTTGACTCCCCTCCAATGCATCTCTGACATTCCTTTTGCTGAGGAACCATCCATAGGTAGTCTCACACCACTCCCATTGGCTGGAGTGTCTTGCAGGCTGAACACCCACATCTGCAAAGAGACACAGACTTATTGGCTCCAAATAGGATGATAAGTCTCTATTCTTCCTCGCTCCGATGTGTCTGGAAGGCACCAGCTATTCCATGAAGGTCTGCCATCAGATGCCTTCAGCTAGATGCTTTTTTCGCAGGCAGGTCGTACCGAAGGGTTTTCCAGGCTGCATCAATGCAAGATTTCTTGTTGGAAAGTGCCATCCCGTGGCCGCGTGTGAAACTCTGACTGCATCATGCCTGCAAATTCACAACAGGCAAAGTCCTCAGGCAAGTAAATACATAGTAATTACTCCTTTACTGTACTACTATACTATAGTAAACATACATTTAAGCACAGCCATGCTGCAACAAGGCCAACTGCCCAACTCCCAGCCCCATGGTGTTATTCTGCATTGTATCAGGCTCCTGAACCTTCCTTATTTTCCGGAGTTTTACCTGACACTTTGTTATCCTTTGGGGCACAGCTTTGGTTATTTTTCACAATTAACAGGGCTTGGGTAAATCCCAGAGTTTAGAAGCTGGAGAAAATGGTAAAAAAACTAAACCAAAACTAACCATCTCATTGCCAGATGGAGGGGTTTTCATTTCAGACCAGAGATGCTTCTGACAGCCCCCTGGCACTCCACAGACAGAACCAGTTGGTCTCCGGGATCTGCTGTAAAGGAGAACCCAGTCTCTAGGTTCATCTGCCCAGGTAAGCAAAGCTGGACACAAAGTTTTGTGCCTTCCCAACTCAAGCCAATTGTTCCAGCACTCTGTTCTTCAGAAGAAAACAAAACATAAACCCAAGGGATAACGACTAACATGTTTCTCTTAGTTTTACCGGCACAAAGGCTTTGCAGGAACCAAAACACTGAAACCAAAGTCAAGAGGTAGTAACTTGCAAGTGTTGTCCCACCAGTGGGCAGCAGGAGCATGGGCAGCTCAGTGTGCCCAGCAGCTGCCTGTCAACAGCTTTTCAAGTAGTATCCCATTTGTCACCATTCCTTCACATCTGTTGTTTTCACGGAATGAGGAAGCGAGCCTAAACTGACTTGGCAGTGACCTTTGAGTTCAGCAACATGAAAACACCAGCTTATAACCACACTAGGCCAATTAAATCTAGAGCCCCGCTTTGTCTAATGGAATAAAACCAAACTCCTGGAGACCATAAGAATGAGCCAGTTTCAGGCAGGCTGCTCTGCAGCTGTTTAGTCTCCCTTCCAATGTTCTGTGTAGAAGCAGCACTGCCCTGGGTCACCCAGCAGTCACTGGTACAATAAAAGCATGAGTGCCCTTTATGCTGCTCCTCAACATCAGCCTCAAAATCCTCTATAAGCAATGGCTGGGGTATATTTGAGGCTTAGGAACACACAGCAACATAGTGGTTTTGCCACCTCATGGTTCTACATTTGTGTCTTGGACACTACCAGCTCAGTCACTCACTGTGCCCCAAGGCCACACCTCTGCCCCAGCTGCACCCAGCTCGCTACTGGAAGAAGGAATTGAGAGCTGCTTGCTGCATCCATCACTGGCGACGTGTTCTGTGGGGTTCCATGCAAGACCCGACTCCACACAGACCGATACAATCACAGTGGAAGCTGTCTGTTGGTTCTCAGGCTGTCCCTGATACACAATCTCTCCCTGCACGTGATCCCACAAGTTATAACAACAAGTACTGCTATCTTGCTCACGAGACAATCACGCCTTCTAGCCGGCTTCCCAATTGGTCCTTCCTCAGGTCCGCCTGGTGGGCAGGCAGCTTCCCCTGCTCTGCACCCAGGTGCCTCATCCTTGTCTCTCATGGCCTTCTCGGTTATCTCGTCTCCATGGCACCTGGTTCTTCTCCACCAGCTAGCAGCATTCCTTAGCTATGATGTCTTAGGCCTGCAGCAGTGTACGCTACTACAGCGCTCCTTTTGCACTTCACCAAAGAAATATGGGGAGTTAAGTAAAGGATTTTGTGTAATTCTTGTACATTAACTAGCAACACAACAGGACTTTGAAACCAAGAGGGGTAAAAAGCTGAATTTGTACAGCGGTGTAGAAAGAGCACAACTGCCTCCTTTACATAAGCTCCTGATAGAATTATGTTTTCTCCTGTGTTTGTTAAACACTTGCCTTGACAACTAATATTTACAGTTTCTTTAAACCCAACTCAACACGTAACTACAATGGGAGCTTTGAGGGGGAGGTTTGGGAAATTGCCTTTACTGACAGTGCAGTCTCCTTTACACGCTCGGGATGACCAGTCCAAAGGCTGTTCCTGCTCAGCCCCTCCACCACCTGACCAGCCACAGCAGCTCAGACCCAGTGACACCTATGTGAGCCACACACAGAACAGTACCTGGTGTGTGTTGATGACTGTTGATGACACTCTCACTTAATTTCATAGCTACAATTAAAGGACTGTCATATAAGGCTACTGGTACCTTTTCCCCCCCTTTCTCTTCTGCACAAATGATGGAAGTTTAAAGCAGCTTTCTTGGAGCAATGGGAATGTGAACACACATTGGAACAAACCGATTTTGTAACTAACATGCAGGTAGCCAGATAAAATCGTACATGTTTCACCTGAACAAGGAAGGCAACATATGGGCTGCTGAGCAGCACTCAGGGCACACACAGCACCTCCTCAGTGAGACAGTGACCTTCTCTTCAACACATGAGATTTCTAGTTCTGTACACAGGGTTGAGTGTTTGGTGTGAAAGGTACCTAAAACCACACCGCCCTGGGCTGCTTAGCTATTTGTACTCAGTTTTGGCAGCAGGGATCCTTCAACCTAGGAAAAAAACCCTCTTCTTTCCTGAACATAAATTAAAATGAAAACCTCCATAGTACCTGCACCACCCCCACTGACTACAGTTGAAACGCAAACTCCATCCTGTTCACACTGGGCAACAACCCCTGCTCTCAGTCTGACAGCTTTCACTCCCACTGCCAAGCTTGCATGCCAGCTGCCTTGCTCCCTTGACATTTACCTCTCCCAGTTGTCATTGTATGTCATCACCAGTTAAGACGGTACCAGATACACAGCCCTAGAGGCTGCCACCACCAGGAACAGTGCCCATTTCTGTAAAATACCAACCTGTCAGGCCTGCCTGCAGGTCATCACTGGTGCAGGCCCTCTCATATTCTTCATCTCCTGCAAGAGCCCAGCTGCTGAAACACAGTACAGGAGAACCACCCATCTGTCCTTGTACCTACCACACTGAACAGTCAAATTCTGAGTACTTGGGTGCCACCATTCTCTAACTCACCCAAACCTAAGGCATCTCAACTTACAGCCTGTAAAGGATCTGTACAACCCCAAATATGCTTAAAGACAGTCTCCCTCTGAGCACTTCTTAGAGTCTCCTCAAACTGTCTGTGAACACTGACTCAGCTCCCTAACCTCGGATCCTATCCCTTGGGCTCCTGAACATCAACTTAGTTCTGCTGGTATCTTCACCAAGTGCCCCAGTGACTCCCAAGGTTCAGCAACAGAATTGAACAGCAAATGGAAAATAGTGAAAACCCATGTCTGATCTGTGTTCCAAAGAGCCACAAACCAGAGTGCTGTTCAGAGCTAGTTAGAGCACAACTCCAGTGCACCCACACCAGGGCAGTCCTTCAGCTAAGGGTGTCCCTCCTCACTTGCCCTTTGTGTACACAGAGTCTTAGAGATCCACATAGAGCTGTGTGGCAGGAACCTGCACCCCTGTTCTTTAGTGTTTCACTACTTTAGGTGTAAAGAAACTGACTTTTGCACGTGAATGTTTAAGACTACTTTCTAGAGGGGAAAACACAAAACCTCGTCTTCAGGCAATTGCAGCGTATCGAGAAATCCAGTCACCACAGGATGATGCAGTTGCAGAACCAGAGGACTGCTGGAAAAGCAAGGCTTAAATTAACTTCTTTATTTTACACATATTTGCCTGTCAGTCTGTCTTAGCAAAGGAATCAGCCAGCAGTTAGGGGTCCAAAAGTCACTACTTGAGAATCTCTAAAAACTGCACCATTGATAGGGGGATGTTAGTCATACAGTTTTGTAATACAATGATTTAATGTTTTCCTTTTTGCACCAAGGTTCTATTTGATTCCGGCCCAAGAAGTTTCATAATGTTTGCTTTAAAAATACTTTCCTATATTTATCCTTGATTTGAATGTTCATTTATGATGCCTTGAAGGAACCGTAAGCTCTGGCAATGATAAACTTTTCAAAAAAAAAAATCTGAGGCATTTTTACAATTCACAAGAAACCAAGACATCTCCCTCTTGTGGTCTTCTATGTAAACAGCCTTAACTACATTTGCGAGTTCAGAAGTGTCTAAAGAAGAGTTTTCTTCCATTAAATGTTAACAGAAATTGTAAGCAATTCCATTCAACATATAAAGTGTTCTCCCTAGAAAGAATGAGAAAGAGATGGTTTTCACTTTATTTTTATCTACATGGTATTTTCGTGCAGAAAAACCACAGATTGAAAATGCAGAGCTGTCTCCTGTTAGAACATCCTCTGAAAGAAAAGTGGGGGCAAAATATTACAGAACAGAGTAGATGAACAAACCCAACACCGGAGGAGATGCCAGGTTTATATAGGTAAGTGCTACCTAGATGAACACACAAACTGCAGTTCTAAAATGCTCACACTTCAGTTTACACAAAGCACATAACGATCTCTACCTCACAGACCAATCTTACTCTTCAAAAATCACAGCGGATATGTAGGAACCCTTGCTCACAGCTTCCCATGTAATGAGATTAACAAGTCTGACACCAACATAAAAAGAAATTTTGTGCCTTTATTGGAATGGCGTTAGGCTTTAAATACACCAATTTTGATAACCTGATTATTTGGTTTAATTAGAAATGACACTACAGAACTGCAATACTGGTCCAACAGTCTTGTCTTTTTCTTTTTTAAAGCAAGAGATAGTATGAAAATGCACCAAGTAATCAGAAAGCACTAGCAGGCATCGGTTAATCCAAGATACTAGCTTCTTAGTTCCAAAAGCACTCGCATTGTATGGAACCCAGGATTTAAACTGGTCATGATTTGCAAGAACTAGTTGCACGAGTCATGACTTTTTTTTTAATTTACTTTCAGGTTGGTCACTGGTAAATTTTTTTCCTCAAATATTACAATTTCATATTTTTCCTCAAAGTATAAAAAAGTATGAAATATAAACAAGCTCCTGCATCGCACCCGTGAAAGGGTACAATGGAAGCATTAGAGAGCTGACTATCTACACGCCATCAAATCCCACCAAATCTTGGATAATCCATTAATATACAAAATATCAGGGCACAGAAAGAACTAAAATCCACTTGTTTTGTTGTTTTGTTACGCACAGGTTCAAATAATCAATCTAAAGAAAAAAACATGATCATTTTGGCTTTCCACTACATCCGCATGTTGAGACACTTATTAAAATAATCCTGCTTCAATGTGTTTGGTCTTTTTCTTATTGTCAAGTCATGGTTTTTAATCTTAATACCAGCCATCAGACAGACAAGTAATCAGAAAGACTTCTCCTCCTCCCCACCTCCCTATCCTTGACCCCTCCGAGGTCAGCTTTAAGACATGACTCCAAACACAGGGTTGTGACGACAGATGCTAGGACCAATCTCTTCATAATCTTTTTTGGTATGGCATACTTGGTAGAACTCAGGCTGTAAAGGGAAAGAGAACAAAAGTTAGTCATTGGTACCTGACTAGTAACAACCCTGACCTCAACGACTGTAACAACACTAGCACTGGTGTAGCAAAGGGAAAAAACACAAATACAGGTAACGTGCAAGACCTGAAACTACTATTTCATGACACATACAGCTAAATGCCAACGCAATGTGTTTTGCCACAGAACTACAGTGCACTATTTAACTCACACCGAGCTCTAATTTCAGCTCTCTTGAATCTTTAAAGACTAAAGCAAAAACTCTGAAGGGACAGGCAGGAAGTGTATTATTTGCTACATGAGGCCTATCAGAAAACCCCCACACACACATTTAATAGAAGGTGAAGGACAGATGAGAACTCTCAAAGCACAGTCAGAGTGACTAAGGCTCAGCTCTACAGCTGAACTTACTGTGGAAGCCAGCATGGACCCTCCAAACCAAACAGCATATCTCTGCATATGGTGTGTGATGACTTGTACATCAATGGGCTTCGGCTATAAAAAGGAAAACAATGCAAAGTCACTTCTGCTGGTAAAAAAAAAAAAATATAGACATTTTGAGAAGAGGAAGGGACACTCAAAGCTGAACTCTTCACAGACTAGTATTTTCTTACATGATGGGTAGGTAAATCTAAAGGGTGACATTTTCTCTTGTGCAAGCCAGACTAATAAATAGCCCGTTTCTAAGTGACCAATTGCCTACTTTATCAGCATTAAGAGACGCTTGCATTCGGACCAGTTTATTCCCAAAAGCTCCACAACTGCAGTGTTCCTCTCCAACTATCCTCATTAATTTTCTGAGGGACTGTTCTTGAGGGACTGTAAGAACAGACCCAAACCACTCAAAAGCCCTTTCAAAAAACCCACACTTCAGAAAGCTAATTCTTAAGCTTCTTGAAATTATTTTAACAAAGCATCAACTGCAGATTGAGAATTTTATCTAGCACCCACAGAACCACAGTCATGCTTTTCAAAACTACACTGCTCACTCCAGTGAGCCCCTTTCCCTCCATATCCACAGAAAGCTTCAGTCCTTACAAGTATTTCATCAAACATGGCAGTGCACGTAACAGTTTCAGAAACAAGGAATTTGTTTGTTCCAGTACAACCTACTGAAATCTGAACTACATGAAACAGATCCTAAATCCCATCTGTAATACAAATTCATCCAGTGATTATTAAGAACAACAAAGAATTGCATCAGATGACCTTATTCATATCCTGCTTCCTTACCAAGTGGTAAAAGTCCGATAAAAACTGTTAAACTTGATTACTTGCACTGAAGTATTTAACTGAGCTTCAACTAGCACAGAACTGGTATTTCAACATTGTCTACACAGCACATTATGAAGCCATATTGGAGGTTTAAGAATTGCTTGAGCTGGCTGGATTATTACTAAAAATAAAGTATGAGCTGGCAATGTGTGAGGGCAGCCCAGGTAGCCAACTATATCCTGGGCTGTATCAAAAGAAGTGTCACCAACACTTGAAGACAAGTGATTCTCCTAACCTGTTCTTGTGAGTCTTCACCTGGAGTAATGCACCCAGTTTCAGAGTCTCTAATACTAAAAGGACATTAACTGTTGGAGCATGTCCAGAAGAAGCCACAAAGATGATCAGAGGGCTGGAGCTCTCTCCTATAAGGACAAGCTATAGGGAATTAAGGCTGTTTAGTCTGGAGACGAGAAGGCTCAAGGGGACCTTAGAGCATTATCTGCTCTAAGGTCAAGACAGCCTTTTTACAATGGACTCTAGTGATAGGACATGGGAGAATGGTTTAATGCTAAAAGAGGGAAGACTTAGTCTGGATCTTAAGAAGAAATTCCTCACTGTGAGGCACTAGAACAGGTTGCCCAGGGAGATGATGGATTCCCCCCCCCCTCCGTGGAAGTGTTCAAGGCCAGCTAGGACAGAGCTCTGATGAGAGGCATCCCTGCCCAGGGCAGGGTGGGGTCAAACTAGATCTCTACGGTCCTTTCCAACCTAAGCTATTCTGTGTCAGAAAAATGCAGAAGTTAGATGAGGGGTAAGAAATGGAGAGAATGTGAATTAAGGATCATGCAATTTATTGAAAACGTGGAAAGAGCCCTCAGATTGTCTCTAGTTCAGCCTCCTGCTCAAAGTAGTCAGCTACCTGGTCAGAGAAATAATCTTCAGTTTTATCCAGCTGCATATGAAAAACCTCTTTGGGCAACGTGTTCCAATGCCTGATTATCCTTATCACTAAAGTGTTTTTAGCTTTTATCCAAGCTGAACTTCTTTTGTTTCTACTTGTATTAGTTGTCTCTCATACCCCCATCACTCTGCACTCTCAAAGGCCTGATTCCACTTCCTCTAGAAATCTTCCAACATATAAAGAGTGACTGAAACAGACCCCCAAAGCCTCCTCTCTAAACAGGTCACTTCTCTCAGCCATTCTTCAAGGACAAGCACTTCAGACTTTTCACTACCCTGGTGGCTCAATAACGAGCCATCTCTCAAGTTCAAAAGACTGAGGATGATGATTTGCAACCAATCAATAAGCACCAGGCACAAAAAAAGCTGGTGAGTAACCAACTGCTTTTATACAACAGGCATGGAAGTACCATCCTTTCAATGGGTGACAGCGATTCCATTCAATAGGGGATAGGCAGCACAAGCACAAACCTAGGAAAGCACTACTGCAGCTTCCTGCAATGAGAGGATTACATAAATATTTTCCAATACTACTTCACAATTCTCTACAGTACCAAAGTTCTTCAGAGATTCCTGTAAGAACTTTAAATAAACCAGACACATTTCAACAAACAAAAGCATCACTGCAATCTGTTATTTTCACATTTTGCAGGTACCAAGGGAAAGACACTTGTTAAATGCATTAAGTGCAAGAACTAACCTTCAGTCTGCCACCACTAAGTTCTTCACTAAGTTTCAGTCTGGCATCAACGGTCCTTTTCAAGTCTCGCTGTAAACGGCGACCGAAGTCCCTGAACATGGTTGAGCCTCCAGAGAGGACAATATTCTGTTTTGAGTAATGAAAATTATTAACAGCTTCTGAAAATGTAGGTCTCCAACTTTATCCAGTTATTAAATATTAAATACAGTTTTCAAAAATACAGTTAGCAGCTATGCTTTCTCTTTAAGTTTCAAACTCTCTAACATTTAAGCGTGACAGGATAGATTCCCAAGGAGATTGTCCATATAAATTGGCTGTGCTTTAAAATCCATTTATATCTTAGCATACCTCACTTCTTTTGCTCAGATATATGTTTCCCTTAATACTTCTGAGTAAGAGTTTGAGTATTGAGACACGACATTCTGAAAAAGTTAACACCACAAAGCCTTATGCATATTGGACTTGCTTCCAGAAAAATGGCTCATTACTTTGTTGGTGGTTTTCAAAATAAAGTATCTAATATATATTGAAATACAAAGCACAATCCTAAAGCAAATATTTACAGGATCATTATAGCTACTTACCTTATACAGAGGACGTCTAACATCAATGGGACAATTCTGAATAACTTCATCTACTACTTCTGAGATTGGTTGTGTAAAGTCAGGATTAGCAAACTACAATGAAGAATAAAATCAAGAGAAGTCAACATGTAGGACTGCATACTGGGAAGGGAGCAAAAAGAAGGGAAGAGAAAGAACCATCCTGTTACACTACGGATGTCATCAAAACTAATAACGGAAATACTTAAGTTAGTATTTTTGCTACCATTTATAAAAGGTTTGAAGGAATAAGAAACCTAAAGTATCTATTTTATCAGCTCTTCTCTTAGATAGTTTGCTAACTGTAAGAGGTCAAAAGAACACACATACTTGTGACTCAGTAGCTGAGCACCAGAACAACATAGTGTAGCATGGAAAAACCTGTGACAGGAGAATGTAGAATGATTCAGGAAGGGGGGCTATCTAGAAACCTGACTTTTTAACAGCAGGTAAGGAAATGGTACAATGTGGTGAGAGACAGAAATTGTGTTGAAAATTGTAAGAAAAATATAGGGGGTTAGCAATCCATTTACTTTAGAAATTTCAAGTACAGTGTCTGAATGTGCACAAAGATTACTATCAAGAATCAAACCCACACTGACTTCAAACAATAGCTGGAATCTATTTCTCAATGAAAAGAAATATAAATTGGGATATCCACTTCTCTACAAGTTTACAAATACTATTCATAAGCCATCATCTCAAATATACCTGCAAGTGTAGACAATTTAAATCAACTTACCTCAGGATGGAAGAAAATCTCTGGCCCCAGGAACCTCTCATAGCCAACATCAATGGTAAATTCTTTCTTTGAGATAGCATTAATTCCAGTATACTGTTTAATCCACTTTGTACCATCTGTGTCATACTTGTTAAATTCTTTCACTAAGTCAGGGCAAACATAGCTAAAGCGTTCCTGGAAATTTAATATGTACAGTTAGATGAATCTTTTTAAGTATAGCAGGGAAAACAGTATGAACTTTTTAAAAAGTATAGTAATTTAAAGAAAAAGAGTTTTGAATTGGCAGAAACAGAACACACCTCAAAAGCAGCTGAACTGACATTTACTGTGTGATACAGTTAGATAATGCTTCTGCTACTACAAATCATTTCTGTGTCGCATTGAAAGTAGCACATCTTGCTGAGCTAAATTACTTTTCTTCTATTTTTCCCCTGAACATCTATGATGGTGAGAAATGAGTTCTCAAGTATTATTGAAGAATTGACATAGAAACAAGGTTTAAGTGTACTTTAAGCTGAAAGCCTTTCAGAATAGCTTTGTACTACAAAAAAGAACACAACCACATTCAGAAAGAATAAAAGACTAATTACAGCTCTTTACATTACACATTCCACCAAGAACATTTTCTACTGAACGTTACAATATAATCATAATGAGAGGGGAGGACAAGGGGGAGACTACAAGTGGAGAGTGAAAATCTCGGCCAAATTGAGTACAAGCCAACTGTATTTCATGCTATTATTTAGACATTGTTATATGATTTAGGAACAGGCCACCATTACCTGAAATGACAATCATTTTAAGAGATTATTTTTTAAATAGCTCTGATCCAAAATGTTCTTAATGTCTGCAACATTCACATTACCTTCACTGCTTTAGCTGTTTCCAGGGATTGTTCAGGAGGAATTCCTACTTCTCGCTCCCTCAGCAACTGCTGAATGAAGTACGTTATATCGCGCCCAGCAATTGGAATGTGTTTGATACAGCTGCCAATCACGTATCCTTCAGCCTGCAAGCGAAATTAATTGGGAGAAAGATACTGATGTGAACTCCTTTCGACAAAGCTTGGGAGGATGAGAGAAGACATGGAGTTAAAACTCTGTTCACTACCTGTGGTATTGAAGCCCTTTAAGACCAGATCATTTAATTACTGGAAAGCCCATTCTTCAGTAGCTTTAATCATTGAAATGTTGCACTTTGCATTGGTTCTTAATTCTTACAAGTTTAGGAAGGACAGAAAGGTCTCCATTACAGAAAGCACACAAAGCTATACTAAACTGTTCCTTGGCCTTGCCTTTACTTTCAAAATGAGGTTATTCTTACCAAAAAAGTCAAGGAATATGAAACAATATTTTAGAATAAATGATGTGGCTCTGTAGTTAAAGCCACCGATGTAAGAAATTACAGCACCATGAATCAAAACCAATTTGCTGAAAGTAGGGAGAAAAATCCCAGAATCACAAAACATTGGAATTGGAAGGGACCTCGAAAGATCATCTAGTCCAATCCCCCTGACCCAGCAGGATCACCTAGACCAAATGGCACAGGAACATATTCAGGTGGGTTTTAAACTTCTCCAGAGAAGGAGACTCCACAAACCCCCTGGGCAGCCTGTTCCAGTGCTCTGCCACCCTCACTGGGAAGACGTTCCTTCTCATACTCACATGGAACCTCCTATGTTCCAGCTGGCACCCACTGACACTTGTCCTATCACTAGATGACACTGAGAAGAGCCTGGCTCCATCCTCTTGACACTCACCCTTCACATATTTATAAACATTAATGAGGTCACCCCTCCAGTCTCCTCTCCTCCACGCTAAAGACACCCAGCTCCCTCAGCCTCTCCTCGTGAGGGAGGTGTTCAACTTCCTTCATCATTCTCGTTGCTCTGTGCTGGAATCTTCCCAGCAGTTCCGTGTCCTTCTTGAACTGAGAGGCCCACAACTGGACACAATACTCCATATGTGGTCTCACCAGGGCAGAGTAGAGGGGGAGGAGAACTTCTCCCGATCTGCTAAACACCCCATTTCTGATGCACCCCAGGATGCTGCTGGCCCCCTTGGCCACAAGAGCACACTGCTGGCTCATAGCCATCCTGCTGTCCTCCAGGTTCCTTTCTCCTACACTGCTCTCCAACAGGTCAGTCCACAACCTATACTGGTACCTGGGGTTGTTCTTGCCCAGATGCAAGACTCTACACTTACCCTTGCTATATTTCATTCAATTTCTCTCTGCTCAGCTCTCTAGCCTGTCCAGGTCCCACCGAATGGCAGCACAGTCTGCAGGGGTGTCAGTGACACCACCCAGCTTTGTGTCATCAGCAAGCTTGCTGACAGTGCACTCTTATCCCTCATCCAAGTCATTAATTACTAGATTGAATAGGACTGGTCCCAGTACCGACCCCTGGGAAACTCCATTAGATACAGGCCTCCAACTAGACTCTGTCCCATTGACCACTATCCTGCAGTCAGTTCACAATCCACCTCACTACCCAATCATCCAGACCACTCTGCCTCGGTTTGGCTACAAGGATGCTGTAGGAGACTTTGTCAAATGCTTTACTGAAGTCAAGATAGACCACATCCACCACTTTGCCATCACCTATCCACCTGCTTATGTTCTCATCAAAGGATGTCAGGTTGGTCAAGCACAATCTCCCTTTGGTAGAGCCATGCTGTCTGTTCCTAATGACCCTCTTGTCCTTGCTGTGCCTAGAGACAGCGTCATGGATAAATTGTTCCATCACCTTTGCTGGGATTGAGGTGAGGCTGACTGGTCTACCATTACTCGGGTCCCTCAAATATGTGCCACTTCAGCACACTGAGACTGCTTAGAACATCAGACTGGCCCATACTTACCCATTTCTCTACCTTTGTAAGTCACACTCACCCTGAGGGCCAGAACTGGGGCACTAAACATTATCTGTTTAAATGCAGGAAGCAAAAATGAAGACTGGCTTTACCAGAGCTGCTGCATTAAAACAGATTAATCCAGAAATAACACTGATATCAAACACTTACAATTTCATAAATACATTTCACACACCTATAAAAAGCTCTAACACAGAAAATATAGTAATTAAAAAATACACCACTATTGTTAGCTTCACTACAAAGACAACTTAATGATTGCTCATCTATGTATAGTTTTTTCCTCCAGTCAGAGAAAAGGTTGTGCTTGAACCACCAACGCATGTTAGCATAGTACTAACAGAGGTCAACAGATGGAGAAAAATTGTAAACAATACTACATCTCTGTCAAATAATTTGTATTATTTCTATTTTATACAGGAACTGATTGAACTAAACAAAGATGTCCCAAGTATTTGGACTGACTATCGTGAATAGCATATTCACTCTTACTGGCAAAACAAACTGGAAATGTGACAAAGCAACTTAATTTAACTGATTGCTTAACACAGCCTTGATAAATCACCTTTTAAGATAAGTCACTGACAGACAATATGTCCTGACAAATCCAGGGCACATAGAAGTTTTGAGAGTTTCTGTGCTACAAAAAACAAAAACACTCATGCCTACAGCCCTGGAAATTATCTGACATTTCTGAAGATTCCTTCCTATTCTTCAGTCCATGTAGGTGCAAACTTCAGAAAAGTTACAGGACAAACTGTTCTCCCCTTAACCTCTTTCTACAATTTGATGTCTACTTACCACAGGGATAACATGAGTGACACCATCACCGCTGTCTATAACTGTACCAGTCAGGGTTCGTTCTCCTACTTGTCTTGACGTCCAAGACGCAGCTAAGGCAAGGACAGCCTTGTAAAAGAACGCACATAAAAAAAAACCTAGTAAAAACATTGCACTGCAGGCCCCAGCCCTACACTACTCCTCCCGGCAATACCGAGACTGACACTCTGATGGTCATGTACAGCACAGAAAATTATTTGTTAATGTTATATCGGTGCACACAACAGCTTATGATAAAGAGGCTGCATAAATGTAGTTTTCAACTCCTGCTTTTTTAGCCACATTGCAGCTTTTTTTTTACTACTGTACACTGTGACAGATACAATTCTTGGCCTAATTTTATTTATTATGCAATAGATTATTAGCCTTCACTGCTCAGACACCTTCTTCCACATGGGTAATAGGCATAGCTCCTAGGTAACAGACTGCAGAATCAGTGTGCACGAAACGTGTTCTGGTAAACTGCTAACCAGAAGTACATAAAAGAATCCCAAACACCACTCATACAGTTTTCATAGTGAAATAAGTTTTAGATCAAGGTGAACTAACACAGGTTTAACTTTTAAACAGCATCGTTCTTACCTGGACAGCAATATATAGCCCTGGAACATTGAAAGACTCAAACATTATTTCAGCAGTATATTCTCTATTTTCTGGAGTATTTAATGGAGGCTCAGTCTGCGAGACAAAAAGTAAATTACTTACATTCAAATAAAATATTTGATTCTAAAAAAAAAATAAAATCAAGTCACCAAATCCTAAGTTTTGAAAGATGATTCATTCAACGACAATAGTATGTAAAAATAGTAATGCGCAAAGGGTGCAATTAAGAGAATCTAGAAACTATTCTGACAATAACAATTTATGCAAACTACATTGCAAAAACATGATGATTTGAGTGAAAACAGAAAAACAGAAGTTGAATAAAAACGTAGTAATTGCTGCTTAGGAATTAGTATTGAAGGGTCCATTTGTGGGTTGGTTAGCTCATTACAACTTTTGATTTCATTTAAAAGAATCAAGGACTATCAATCAAAATATGTCAAAGAATGCAGATTAGGCAAATTCAAAGAATGGTAATTATTATTAAAAAATGTTCTCAGTGATTCATTAAGGAAAAGAGCTCGTTTTCTTCAGAAGGCAATCACTACAAAACAAGTTGATGCAATCAGCTGTAGAAATGTATTCAACTGAAAGAAACTAGCAACAACATACAATGCACTAGGGAAGTATGCTGTAATTTTCATTAAATACTAAACATACTTAATATTATCTCTCCTCTAAAAGAGCATTTTGAATAGTGCTACAGAATATGTCTGAAAAAACATTCCGCTATGTGCTAGATGGTAAAAAGAGGACAGAGCCAGACACAAAGGGGACATGAGGCCATGGAGACAAACTGCAATGTGGTAAATTCTAAGAAGGTATAAGTAATATAAGGATCGTCAAACACAGAAAAAGAGCCACAAAGTTGTTATGGCATCTTGATCTTTGAAGATATACATCATCTGGCTGGGCATAGCCTTGAGCAACTGGACCTAATTAGAGGTGCCTCAAGAAGATGGTTGCATTAGATGCTCTTTAGTAAGTATGGTCAACACCTCTAACTCCAAACTTGCTTTCTAAAGGTCATGCTAAAACAAATTGCATATGTCAGTGGTATTCTGAAGCACCTGTTATTGCTAAGTATTTTATTTAAGGCCACTGAAACAGTTCATCTACCCAAATATTACAATCCTTCTGATGGCATGAAAATACATAAGACCAAAATTCATTCTGTAGCCATATTATCCATATAGCAGCACTGTAAAGCCAAAATAATTTCAGTTACCTAATGTCACACAAGTACTTTTTGCCACAAGAAGTTAAACCTGATTATTGAGTTCAGTGGACAAGTAATAGGGGGGAAAAAAGTGACGGAGCAGATGCAATTGAGAGGGAAATGAGAACAGAAAGCAGTTTGCAGTTCAGACACTAACATCTTTAAAAAATTAACTGGGATGGGATAAGCCAGATCAGGAAGTTCCAGGTAACTTAAAAGAACGTAAGTTTGCAAGATAAGCATATGCATATTTAAGAATTATTGCATAAAGTAGCACAAACATTCTTCCTAGTCATAGGCAATTTTGTAAGCAAGACAAGATTTTTACCTACCAAAAGAAAATAATGATCCTCAGGTTCTGCCCTTAGATACTTAAAGATTACTTGCTCCATAAACCTCTCCATCAAGTCCCAGTCTTCAACTATACCATGGCGGATGGGCCACTGCCGCAGAAAAGTAGAAAATACAATTGCAAACAGAGGGCCAAATAAAAAAAACACCAAAACCAAAAACCATGATCTATGTTTTCAACCTCAGTAAAATCATACACTCCACAGAAGGAAGTAACTATTACGTTTTCCGTACTGTGATCCACTACCTATTCAGGTTGCAACCTTCAATAGCAGAGACAATACACTGTACTTTTCTCAGTACAACAGTACAGTGACACTAGGACAAACCAAAACATCCCTCAGTCCAGTATCCTGACTCTGATGTTGCTGACTGAAGATGTCAACAACGTGAAACAATGTGGTATTTCTGCTTAACACTCTCCCAGTCCCCCTTCACCTCAAAAGAAATATATATTCACATCCTGTTTTGCAAATTCCAACAAGCTCCTGAAGGTAAACAACATTAACACCAGACCTTATTCTCCATTAAAACAGAAGTAAGACGATTCAAGTTAACCAGAATTCATTCTTAAGAAGCTGCTCACATGACAGCTGATGCTTTCTAGAGTATTGGAAAATTATTTTAAACATTTCTCTTAATACCTTGGTTGCGTAAGTTGGTTTTTCTATTGCTTCGTCCCCAATAAAGAAGTCTAAATCATCGACACCTTTCAAAACCCTCCTTTGTGCTTGATCAACCACTTTTGCCGATTCTTTGATAGCAATACCTTTAACAGAGAACACAAACAAAACTGTAGGTCTCAAGTCCTGCAATAAGGAAAGAAAACTAACGTTCGAATATAGGAACATTCTAGTTAACCTTTGTTTTGGGCATGAGCACAAAAAAAGCTAATTTTAACACAGGTAACTTGAATTCAAATAATAGAAAAAATTATTAGGATTTAAAAAATAACACAATACAGGCCTAAATACAGATTTGTTAGCCGCAGCGTGGAACCAGGAAGATAAAACAGAGAATCACTATACTCTCTACAGATTTCACTTTATGCATTAAGTGTGGCCATTTTCTGCACACTCTGCTAAATCAATAATAGGGTTTTTTTAAAAAAAAAAAGGATGCCGTCATACAAGTTGCATGAATAGCAAGAAAGAAAACATGTAGCCATTACATAAATCAATGCTTTACTTCACTTGCAACAATTTGATTGCAGGACATGTAATGAAAGGGAAATGTAGTACAAAAGACAGGAAAAAAAAAACCAATGCATACAGAAAAAGATTAGACAAAAATAAAAGGAGTATGTTTAAAAGGACAGGAAGATCCCATGATGTACCTTTAGATGCTTTAAAGGTTTTCATAAAGTCTATGTTTAATTTCTCCCTTTAAATTCTACTCTTATAATTAACATGGTGAAGTACTTCCCTTAAGACTTACTTAACCTCTCCTTCACTTTAAGGAGTAACTGGCAAGTGTTAAAAGTTTTTACCAGAAAAATATTGGCCAAGGCTTTTTTCCAGGATCCTGGAAAGATAAGTCAGTGATTAGATATCACAAGAACAGAGATATTCCCTTCCCTCATCTTTGCAGCAGCCACCTGGCTACCAGGGTTGCAGCACCAGTGATACTTACTGTCTCTTTTCAAATCTTACTAATTGCCTTGAACCAAATGAGAAAATTCACATATACAAGAAGCATCAGTATTGATTAACCAGAAGTCATGAAAGCTCTTTGAAAGGCAGAAATATTGTGCTAATTCTCACATTCAGGAAGATGTTCCATTTGCTCACAACTAAGATTAAAAAAAAAGTTAAAATGTAGGAACAGGTTGCTGCAGTCTCAAGCCCAGCGGACACAAGGCAGCACAGGTACAAGATCTGGAACTCTACCCCATGCTAGGGTAAAGCACTGCTAGGTCAACAACGTTCCTCATCTTTCTCTTCCTATTAATGACAAAGGCAGAGCTGTGCAGCCTGCGAAACTAAAAAGTGTTGTGAAAGAGTGAACAGGATAAACCAGAAGACATTATTTTGAGCTCTTCAGGAAGAAAAGTGAATCATACTGTAACTTCTGTAGCAGCTTACAGGAGAGCAGAGAGGAAGCCAAACAGCACCAGGGTTAGATCGGAAGTACAAGCTAAAAACTGTGGGGAAGGAGACATTGCAAGGCCAGCATTTGCTGCAAGCAAAGAATCTTTCCAAATAGTCTTCATCACAGATTGCTGGGGGGATTCTTCTCTGTCCAGATGTGTACAATCTCTAAGAATCTTAATGTAAAATACCATGATTTGCAACAGGATTACAGAAAACTTTCTAGTCAGGCAGCTTTCACCCTGTTACAAGCCTAAAAGAAGGGAATTCTCAGTGCTTTGCTGAAGCTAGCCTGTTCAGGCTTGGGTTTGAAAGTCAGAAACGAGAAGGAAACAACCTGAATCAAGAACAACATCTTGAAAATACAAACAGGAAAATAAACTTTTCTGAAACCAGAGCTAGGCTACCACGGTGCCTGAAGATGGGCATCACTCCAGCACTGCCTTTGGTTTGCTTGGCACAAGAACTAAGAGCTTTTAGAGAAAAGAGAATATACTTCCATCAAGTAAGTTTTTCTGCTTAACCACTACTCAAGTGGGTTTTTTTACTTTTAAAGGTAAAGAAAAGGCCACCTAACATATAAACTATGACAGACCTAATTGAAATAAATGAGAAACCAAGATAACTACCGGGCAGTAGAAAGAAGTTTATTCTTATTTTAATATATAGCAGGATAAAAAGGATTATGTGAATAAAAGTAAAGCCAAATTAATCACTAAGATCTAAAAAGCAGTCAGGGAAGAAAGCACAGTCTTCAAAAGTCTTCTCAAAATGTTGGTCCAATATGTTGTCATTTATTTTACTTTTCAAGCAAGCATTCATCATCTCTGCAAGAGCATACTCAGAATTAAATCAAGAACAGAACACAATGTGATAAAAATTTGTTAGGAGCAGGAGTGAGTAAGATAAGCAGCAAGTGAACAAGGCAGAAGGAATGCTGCTTGAACCTGTTTAACAGCAAACAGTTTTTAGAGAATCAGATTAAAATACAACCACCACTGCTTGAAGTCACCACAGAAACGAAACCATTTTTTCCACTGAAGACAACATTAAGGAAACTGAAGGCACCAAAGTACTTTAAAAAGATGTATGCTTTTGTAACATTTTACTTTGCAACTAGGCTCTGATATAGTCTATTTTCATTTCTCTAATGTGGATTACACCAGCACTATTTTATCTTATTTCAGGCAGAGGATTAACTCATGCAGTCAGTGTAATTATCTAACTTGGATTTCAGAAAAAAAGTAAAAAATGCTTTTTGATTATGGGAATTGCAGTCAAGGACCATTTCAGCTCTGGAAGCATCTCAACTAGAGCTCCATTTTTTCCCCCCTCTTTCTAAATACACCACACTGCCCTCTCTTCTTTTACTTTAATCATCATTCCTATTGTATAAATTTCCCTGCCTAATGATCTGATAGGTCATTTAATTCTCAAAATTTATTCCACGTATCCCGCTATTTCCTGTCCTTTTTGGAAGAAAGTGATTTTAAAATTAACCAAACCTGAAGATGCAGAAAAAGTATGTAAACATTACTTATCTGAAACAAAATGAAATAAAATAACCATTTGCCCATTTTTAATTTGAAGACTGCTATGAAGTTCAAAGAGCAAAGAGCAACGTAAAGCATTTTTCCAATTATTCCACATCTTTTTAACCTAACATTAAAACTATTTTTGGTTGAGAAAACAATGTCTTTTATAATGCCATCAAGATAAGCTGAAATTAATTGGAAAAATCAAAATAATTGACAGTTACATTTTAGAAGTAAATACATTAATTTAAAGAATCCACTTGTATGAAAACGAGAATTAAGTGAATTAACCATATCTTTCCATGGAAACTGCTTTGAAACACGTTTTGCAGAAAAAATTAACAGAGCCTGAAGTACTAAGTTCTGGTTTTGTGTTGACAACATACGAGTTGTAGCTCTTTTCCTGTTTCATTTACAAGGAAAACTGGGTGTATTAATTATTCTTTTTTATCAGGATGTATTACGTGATTACTTTGGCACAGATGAACAATGACAAAACGCCAAGTGGTGTACGAGGTCAAAAGGTGAAGTGTTTCTAAAGGAAGCTGATTGAGCTCAACTTGCTAGAGCAGAGCCATATCACTTTAAGCAAGCGAAGCAGTTCAGAAGACAGGTTGCAAACAAACGAGCAATTTTATTGGGGGGGGGAAGTTTCCTTGTTCTGCTTGCAAAACATGCTAAATTACAGAAACATACCTGTCAAATATAACACTTTAAAGCTATTATCCATTCAATCTTTTTTCTAGTTACAATCCACTCAAGTTTTACTTCCTATCTCATAAACAGAGAAAGAACCTTCTAAAAAGTAAATACAGCCATGCTATTGTATTTTGATAACTGCAATTAACTTCAGTTCAAATATTAGCATACTATTTAAATTAATCTTTCTAAACTAAGCATGATATCACTGTGCCATCACTCAGGTATTTTCAAATTACTCAGTTTTAGCTGTTTTATTTATACAGCACATTATAGAAACTCTTAAGTGTAACTTTCATACACAAGTATCAAATACTTACATGAAGGAATAATGAACTGGGGTTCAGTATTACCAGCATATCCAAGCTTTGTATACCTACAGAGGCAAAAAAGTTTTGGTTTTAACACTTAGCACCACAAATATCAAAGATATCACCCTTTTTAAAAAAATATACCTTTCTCCCCATATCAAAAAGACCCTCTAACTTTCCTTTCAAAGACAAAAACCCAAGCAAACTTCTCTTTCAAAAAGAAGCATCACTGCTAACTTACACTTTAGTAGAATTTTACTTCAGAACACAAAGTACATAATTCAATGTATTAATGCTTAGTAGTACAATTTAGTGGCAGCATTTAATTGTAAAAGTGTAACTGCTAACTCAAGGGGAAAAAATTTCCTTGCCTATGGACTGCTAGCTGGGTTCATGACAGGGTTTCACAAACATTTCATATTACTCCACAAGCATTTCCCAAGTTGTGCTATCAAGTGGCAGGTACTGACATCTGACAATGACAGTGGTAGCAAAAGCAACTCTTTTTAACAAATGGCTGTCATGAAAAGTACTGAAAGATTAAGGAAAGCAAAAGGAAAAGAACCCCATGTACACCTTCACCCACTCAATTTCCAGAATATATTATGGATTGACATACATCATTTTCATTGCAATTTCATGATGATGTAAGAAAGTGAAGAAATAATCAACATATTCATGAAAAATAACTACAAAACTCACAGCACGGGAACTATCCAGCTGCCAGAAATGTAGTTACAAGACTGAACAACATAGGCAAACTCTAGAACATGCAGACTAAAACACGCTATAACCAAGAGTACAAGCCTACCCCAAAAATTTTAACACACAGACATGATGAGGTTCTCATTTTCTTTATCCAAACAGCTGTACTAACTAAATCAACGCTGTCATCAGTTGTGCACAAGTGCTAGGCCTAGTGAAATACATCCTCTAAAGAAAGGTACGTCTCTCTCAAAATAACAAACAGGATCTCACCTAAAACACAAAAAATGCTTTGCAAGGAAAGTATTTTCAAAGGTATAAACCTGATCTTGTCTGTAACAGTTTGGAGTAACCATGTGAAAACAATTTGACTTTTCATATTGATCAACAGGAATGTCTACCAGGAAAGAACATTTCACAGGCAAAATAAGAAATAATGAGGGGGAGGGGTGGAAATCAATGGCCAAAGAGAAATTCCCGCCTCATGAATTCATCAGTATTATGATACACCCGAGATCAGGAGACAGAACTCAAGATTTTACAGACTGGAGCTATAAGGTTTTTAAAAGTTTCTTCTTAACCATCTCCTTCCAAAAAGAAATGGATAATTCCACAAAGTGATGCTCCTGTAAAATGTCATACAGAATTAAGCCATTCACCATATCTATACTTGTTTAAGAGGCTTTTAGTGACATGAGAAAGCTACTAAGAAAACCAGAAAGCACTGACTCACTCCCCCTACCTTCTCCTGCAAATTAGGAACTGTGGCAATAGATTTCAAGACTGAATCTATGCAGGAACTTTGGAGCCTGAAGGCTACACAATAAACCCACAATTAGATCAGAAGAGACTTAACAAGCCAAACACTTGACACTTTGATTATTAAGCTCGGTATTTCAAAGAAAACAGTAGTTAAACTGTTGCAGGTAACAGGCTGCTTAGCTGCTTATGCTGTGGGAGGCTGCCCAGCACACAGGTACAGCCAAAAGACTGAAAGAAAACCAGTCAAACGAAAAATGCATTTTACATTAAAAGGACCGTATTCAGACACAAAATCAGCATATCTAAAAATACTATGGCCTAACTCGGCAAGAAGTCTCCTGACTCATTAAAAAAAGTCACATTTTTAGGCTTCCAAAAAAGGAGGGGAAAAAAAAAAAGGCGGGGGGGCAAAGCCACATGGCTTCTGGTCTCTGAATATTAAAGAATTACATCAGCAGGTCTCCAGTGTAGTCTCGAACACAACACTTTACATCTCCAGTGACAGCACTTCCTTGCCACACTCTCTGGTACCACGAATGCCTCAGCTTGCCCACTGGTCAGGGAAGGTGCCCGCAGGTACCTCCTATACCTCAGACCTGCCCCTCCCAGCTCCACGTTGCAGCACAGCCTTTTGCAGTGTTCATATCGTAACTGGCACTATAGAGCTCCAGGCAGCAACTACCGCTGCCAAAGACTACAGTAACACACATGATAAAATGAACGTATGTACAGGTACTTGAGTTAAAGCAGTTTAGAAATGTGATCGGTGAGAAAAAAAAAAAAAGGTAAGCTAAAACCCTGAACACAAATTGATAAAAATCTTTACTTTTCAAAACACAGAGGGGTTTTTTAAAACTAATTTTTGCAAAGATGAGGTTTTAGTCAGACTTATCAGACTATGCAGCAAATACTTACAACACATGAAAAAAGTGTAGCTTGGGCATGCTAGATTTCACAAGTATACAGTTTCCACATGCAATTCATACAGGGCAAAGAGTGCCTGACTAATATATGATTCACAGGGGAATGAGGCACACCCTGTCTCCTTCAGAACAGCCATCACTGCCACTACAGAAAACAATCCTGATCGTAGAGATATTATAAGGCAATATCAGTACTAGATCACAGTTTTCCAGCAAATCCCAGCTTGTTTTGATTGGTGTATAGCACTGAAAAATGTCAGGAGGGACTTCCATAGAGACAGGCAGGCACATGCCATTTAATGAGACATGGACTCAGCTCTCCTACACTAGATTTGGGGCACAAGGATTTGGAGAACAAGGCACTGAAAAGAGAAGTATAAAAGGATATGAAGATTTCTATTAAAATCTGTTACACAGCACCACTTTACAAAATCCCTAAGGCACAAACCTGATTTCAACCTTGATCATTCAAGACAGTTTATTTCATGTTCAGCTACCTGAAGTGTTTCTGTGGGCTTTTAGCTCACTTCATTAGAACAGTAGCAAAACCAACAGAAGCAAATGGTAAAAAAAAAATATACCAGATAATTATGGCCTCCCAATTTACTTCAGAAGACAAGCTACAGAGTAGCCAAAAGCAGTCCACAAAGCCTCCTTACAAATTGCCTGTACAGAACCATATACGCATAGAAACCCATACTATCACTCCACATACTTACACACGGCGCCGATACTCCCCAGTAACTTCCCTGCAATGACTTCCCCAAAAGATAGTGGGGTCTCATAGACTATTTTCTGGCCTACACAGTGTGACAAAATACATTTTTTGCAGGGAATATTCATACCACAAATGGTGTGGAGGTTGCTAACTCTACTATCCAAATCTCAACCATCAGTTGAGAAATATCTCTAGAGTCACATCCACCTCAAACTCCTACCCTAAAATTGCAAAGTAGCTCTATATTGATCTGCATGAGCCATCACTGGAAGGACAGCCAAAAGGCTCTTCTCAATGTTCTCAGCTGCACTAATGGGATTTCTTACATGTGCTCTCTCACCTAGAAGAGGTGTTTCTGAGGCTATGACACGACAGCATTGTCACTTGAAGGTTACTTGTGTATTAGTCATGCTGACTATTTTAGAGGCAAAAGGAAATAGCAACTTAGGGTAAGAACTTGTCATTAACAGAACCTCCATCTGAAAACCACAAAACTGTGCCTTTGCTCCAGTTCTTCCTTGTTCATCACAAATGTCATTCTGCACATAGTCTCCTAAGATATACACCCTAGTTCAAGAACAACTGCAGTTTTAACAATGCGGTGAGGAACAAGGACATGATAGCTTTGTGGGCAATGATGTTGTTTAGCTGCTCTGAGAAGTACAACAGAAATGAGCTGTCTTAACACAAGTTGCAGCCTTGTAATTCTGTTGACAGCTCCATGCAACATCAAAAGTCAGCCAAGCACTAGAGGACAAAAGTAACCTCATCTTCATCTTCTGTAGTGCAAATCCAGTTACAGCCTACCTATCAGCTACTCCTAATGACCTGGACTAAAAGCAGTTTCATGTATAGAAGACTTTTGCAAAGGTACATGCAAAAGAGATATGATATAGATCCAGTGCTGGCCTCAACACAAAGATGTGACACAACTTTAAAGAAACAACAAACAGAATGAACCCCTTTCTTGTGAGGAGGGAGGAGTAACAAACCTGAAACACTCTGGAAAGAAAGTAAGGATTATGCTGAAATCAAAATGGTCTCTTTTTGATTTGCATTCAAGATGCATAAATTTAGAAAATTAAACAAAGAATTCTTTTCAGAAGGCTTTTTTGTTGTTCTCCTCAAATTGTTGCCTCTTCATGACAGTTCTGAATTACTGTCCATCAACAGAGCCACACTAACTCTTCCATGCAAGCTCTCATTCAAAATGCAACATATTCATTGCTTTTTATCCTACCTTGCAGATGCATTTGGTTTTCTGAGTGCAGTAACCCATACCTTGGGTATGCATTAGCTTTTTTGTTCAGGTTCTGAAATTCTGCTTTGGTGTTGGACTGGATGATCTTTAAGGTCTTTTCCAACCTTATCATGACTGTGATATCGTGGCCTGTGCACCAAGCTCTGCAGATTTCACTAACTAAACATGCTCCACAAAGTCCTACTCAGAACTTGCCCAAGATGCCAAGCAAGTCTAACATTCAGTGACAGAACTCGGGTTTGCACAATGTTAAACTGCATTTATTCTTAAAAATAAGTTGATACTGCCTTGTTGCAAGGTATCTCACCTTGTTGCAAGGTATCTCACCTACTCAGGCAGCAGGAGATCTACAGTCCGTATTTTCTTCCATCCAAATGTGTTTACAGCCAATTCCCAATTTCCCACAAAGAGCTTCCTACCATTTGTTTATAACTCTGAGTGAAGAGTGCTTTGCATTTCTTTCCTGAAGCCATATGGAAAAGACTCCCAGAAACGAGAAGCAAAGACAGAAATCAAGATCAAGATCACTGAATGGCTAGGGTTGGAAGGGACCTTAAAGATCATCTAGTTTGCCCAGTAACCACACCACACACTGTACAAGTGGTAAGATTAGAGTTAACCCCTACTCCAAAGACTACTTAATTCTTTTATTCCATTATCATACAGGCATGTATATCCATACTTTACAAACATACTATATAACGAGCTATAAATTACTTGTCTGTGGTCCAGGGTCAGTAGAGAGGTGTTTTCATGGGAAATCTAGCAGGCTTTCACATTCGGACCAATATGATCTCGTAAAAGCCCGGGAACATCCGAGGACGAAGTGACGCACACAGAAATACCCAGGAATGAACACTTTATTAAACAAAGCCACTAACTTATATAGACTTCACACAGCCCGCCTCACAGGCAGGGCTATTGGTCAGACGACACACTTCCCTGTTCTTTACTGGAACAAGCTAGCTGTCCATACACCTGCAGACAGCAGGCAGTCCAGCCCTGCACCTTGTGCAGCCTCTAAAACCTTCCCCTGCTGCATTTCACTGTTAACAAAGTCCTCCAGCATAAGGACTTGATTGCTCACGCACTCATGTTCCCCTACAATACTATACACTGCTTCCTGAAAGAAATTTGAGTTTTCCAAGTACCATTGTGACAATTGGTGTCAAAAATTATCACCAGACATTTAAAGCCGCAAAAAGTATTTCCCTACAGTTTGAAATCAGATGTCCACAACCTGGAAATGATAAACATACCCTGGCATTTCTGCTGCACTGCTTAGACAAATCGCATTTACATGCTGGTGTCTCTAAATTGCCTGATGAGTAGCCAAATGCACAAACCTGGATTTCACTCTGCAGCTTTCTGAAGCTCCTTTGTGGGTCTAACCCAAAGAATTTCACTGAGAAAAAAGCTGCACAGGGTCATTTCTCTGGAACCACCAAAAACAAAGAGAAAATCCAGAAATAAAGGCCACAATTATGTGAAACAAAGAACATGGAAGAATCTTATGCATTCTCTTGCCTTTGCACACAAATTGCCTTCATTAGCCAGAGCTGCAAACTGTCTACCCATTTCAATCCAAACTCATAACCTCACTTCTCTCAAGACACCACAGCAGTAAATTCTCTATACGTACTACTTGAACACTAGTGAGGACTGTAATAATACTTGTAGGTGAATCTGTCTGCTAAAATAAATTCCATAAATTGCAACTTGTGACACTGCTGGCTGTGGAGGCCCTAGTGGCAGCACAGTGTTGTGAGAGTCCTTGTCCAGAGCCCCACACATCCCACTGCTGTCACCACTGTTGCTGGTCAGAGAGCCCAATCATATTTCAATCAAGTGCTCCCACCTAAAGCATCAGACATAAAGGAAGGGTTTGACAAAACATCTTAGAAAGGAAGGCCTCAACACATTTTTAAACTTTTCTGCAGAAAGCACTCAAATTAGCTACAGCATTACACTGGCTAAGTTACCTTCACTCTAGGAAAATTGTAATGAAGTAAGCAAGCTGTAGAAGACACTACAGAAAAGCTCAGAAAGAGGGCAGGTTCTAAAAAGAATATACACACGGTAATACAGTCAAAAGGGCACACAATAACTCAAGTGGCAGAAACTTCAAGTTGTGAAAATGACTGGAAAGCGATTCTGCTCTGCAATCCTCAACTCCTTATAGATGGTCTTGTCCATCAGACTTCGTCAAAGAGATTCATAATCTTTTCAGTTTTAACTGCATGTATTCTATGTGAACAGAATTCATAAGCACAGACAGTGCTTCTACTGTCTCATGTCATTTATGACAAAGCTGTTTTAAGAAGCAGAAAACTTCTGAAATATGGATGAGCCCTTAGACTTCACAGAAGTCACGTTACTGAAAAGCCCAAACAAGCCTTTGTTTCTACTTGCCGCTTTTCTTCTATCATCCTTCTTGTACACCACAAGTGACTGAGAAACCTACATATATTTACTTTGCAAATCCCTGTGAAGAGAAATAATTAGAAAATGATGGTGAAAGAGAAAGTAATCCTGCACTTTTAAAAAAGGTCCCAGGTGTTAACTGGTTAAGCAGCAACAGATCAGAAGTCCCTGAAGGAATCTATTATATTAGGAAAATAGGACTTATATTAATAAATTAATTCATCTATTTTCAAATGTCCTTGATAAAACACAAGATAGCAAAAGACTTTGACAGGGTCATGCTTTTCATATTTTTTAATCTGTAACTAAAGTATATATACACACACCTTTTATACATCATGAGTTTGCATTTTTTAAAAGCAACTGCTTCTGTCAAATTTTTAAATGCTTCTTGATCAAAAGAATGTTTTAAGTAATCAATAGTTAAACCCAAAGAATTAGCTCTATAAATGGAAAAAGCACACAAGATTAGAAGTGCTCTCAAGTAAAGCACCTTGTTGAACTGTAGATGAGACACATGAAGGGGTGGTAAAAGGGAATATTTCAATGACATACAGGACCACTAAACATCAGAGACGTTACAAATTTCTCAGTCTGCAATTTTGACCTGGGAATAACTGCATTAGTGTGTATCTGAAACTATTTTCTTACAATATTTTCAAAACAAAAAAAATCTGATTGAATAAGAACTTTTACCTTGACACATACTACTTTGCTTCATACTGTAACTGACAGTAAAACATACCATAAGCAGATTAAAGTGGTGTGCAATTAAGAAGATAAATGCTTCTAACAATCATTTATTTCTTTATGAAAGCTTAGGGAAAACACAAACCTCTATCTTTTTTCTAGAATATTTATCCAGTGCTGGTTTTTACCAGCAGCTACATCTACACCTCAAAACACAGGCATCACTGTAATGCTTGATAGTAGAATCTAACTAAAATGGATATCAAAAACCATAAAGTCATGACCACAAACAGCCACACCAGAAACCTCCAGCTGTATGACTTTACATGGAAGTAAAAGCTGTCTGTGCTACACAGAATAATTCACAATAATTTTACATGCATTAAGTATCCAAATAACAGTTTTTACGCCAGTCTGAAGAACAGAGGAACCCACTGCATTGTGCAGCTTCTAACTTTACTAACATGTGGATGGAGTAGGAGAGAATCAACTTTCAGATTTTCTCTATATATTTAAACTTCAAAAAAAACACAAACAACAAACCAGCAGCAATGATAACTGGACTCTGGAAAAGTTCTCCTAAAAATAAACATGAAGATAAGATGCATTTATTACCAAAAGACTCCAGCTTGTGATTGAATTAGGAAAAGTGCTCATGAAAAACTGCCTGTATTTCAGTGTTCAAGCCTAACAAAACCCAAGTTCCACCACTCCAATGATTCTACCATCTAAATTCGCAATCCAAACTTATTTAAGTTGTATTTCTATTTGTAAAATCCATTTCAAGCATTTAATGTAGAGGTGCACTTTAACAAAGAAAACAAAGTTAGTATTCATTGGCCTACATTTTCCTCAAAGTAAGAAGAGCAAACTGCTTTGAATATTATCTTTGTAAAATGAAAGCAATTTGTATTGGCAAAAGCAGAACACACTCTTTCTACCTACTCCTTCCTTTGAGATTCTCAACTAATTCATTTTAACAAGTGTCTTAATAGTGCCTGTGACTTATACCACACCCATGCTATTTTAAAACGGAGTGATATAGGTTAACATTAAGTTGTATTCAATTTTTAGCCAAGTCTTCTAAGCACTTTTTACAGCCTGGTTATTCCATGGGATATTTATAAATAATGAGGAGAGAATGCCCCAAAAGTTTGCAAGACTAACTATAAATTGCTTATTACAAGGAGATTAAATGATGTAGAGGTGCCAAATTAATCTAAATGAGCACAAACATTTATCAAGAAAAAAGCCAGGAGAATGGGTTAACTACTTTTCCACTGGTAATACAAGTAGGGATCAATTGAATCAACACAATTTCCAAGTAAAAAAAAAATCTTGCACTTGAAGATATTAAATGAGGAAAATCTAAGTCATGCAAAAAGAGCCATAGCTGATATAAACCTGTTAATTTTGTTTTTTTTAAAAAAGCAATACAGCAGTTAAAACTGTAGTTATTCCACATTTTTAAAAAGCTGAATATTCCTATTTGCTAGTTGCACAATTTCAGCACTTGAGAGTCCCAGCTCAGAACCAATAGCTCCTATACTATCAGTCCAATCACACTAATCTGAGCAGAGAGTAAGATGAAACCAACCAGAGAGAGCACAGACAGGAGAGATGGAGAAAATAGCAAACACAGAGGCAGACCGCCTCAGTACACCTCCAGTGTGCCCAGCACGCTAACCAAATTTTTCCATCAAGAAACAGGACTGCATTAAAACATTAGTTTATTGATCCTGCTACACCATGCTTCTGATAAAAGATGACACGTTAACTAGAAATGGTTAGCTTGTAGAAAAGAAAACGCCCTGCTAAGCTGTGGACAAAAACATACCCCTGAGCTTTGTTAGTTTTTGTTTCATTTGGTAAGTTCACAGAGATTCTAAAGCTGGACTGCAAACACGCAAGCAGTTCTTGTGAAAGCTGTTGTAAATGACCAGCAGACATCGCAGACAAGTTATGACAAATAAGATGCTAATATGGAAAAGATAGCTAAGAGATACTGCATTGACTAAAAAATTAAAATTTGTGTTCATTCATTGGTAGCAGAGTGCAGTCAGAACAAAGTACCAACAGGCAGTCTGCATCTTGCTTCTCTACAAACTGAGCATGCCAAAACACATCCTGTGCACAGCTGCACATGCTTGTAATGACCACAAGAGAATAACTAAAAAAAGGAAACCCAAAGGAAAAAAAAAACCTTTAAAATTTAGTTTTTTCATGCTTAAGACTTAAAAACGCACGGCACTTTCTGTACCAGAAGGTGGCTTTTTTATCAACTCACTTGACAGATTCAGCCCTTCGATGCAAGTGAGTTTATGCTCTATTCAGAAATACCCAAAATACTCTCCCCCTTTTTCATAAGTAATATATTTATTTGTATAAAAAACCAAAGCTTTAAGACATGGGAGGGGAAAAAAGTACAAATGGACTGCCTGAAAGATGCCATGTGTGTCAGAAGCCATCCAAGATGCATTCTGTTGAGATAAACCGATTCCTAGAATGGAATTCCAAACCATATATTCATGTACATTTAAATATTCATATTCCTCACTAAATTCCTATTATTCCTTATTACCTTGTACACTCTGTGCATTGTGTTACAGTACTGACAGGTGATGTAAGTCATTTAAGAAATCATCAGGTCACCATAAGTCTTCAAAACCTACTTTCAATTTTATTTTTTTTATGTATTACATTAATTCTCAAACCAGCAGAACTCACTTTTCCATGTTAAAGAGGCATTTCCTCCTGTCTCTCTAACCACTGTAGCTACTGGCAAGCAAAATAATACTCTTAAAATCCTGGAAAAATATTTTTTCCAGATTCCATTAAGGAATTATTTTGATCATGCTTTCCATACTAAAAAACAGAGAGAAAATGCATCCCAATGAGAACATTTTCATGAACACCGGAACCCACAGAAGGTTATGACAAAATATCCAGTTGAAACAACTGCTAAAATATTCATACTAAATAGAAGCTACAATTTGAAATCTGGAAATACTGTGTCTAGAACGTTAGGAAAAAAATTATTTCAAGGTCCAGTATGAGATATTAAAGAAGTTGCAAAGCAAGCAAAATACAAGCCATTACTTCCCCTTACCTTTTTCTTATAGCACGGGATTTCTCACCTCATATATCTTTGCAGTCTACTCAAGATTACAATCTCTTCATGACCTGCCACACTACCATGTCCAAAACCAGAAGAGAAACAGAGCTATGTAATCCTGTCGTAACTTTTCACATCAGAAGGCTCTTAATCCATAAACACTTTGATCTACTTAAATCCATGAAGGTCTCCACGCGTTCCATGAAGATTAATCACAGAAGTAGGGTTTGTAGAGAAAAGTCACAATGCAAAGCTTGCTACACTGTGCACATGAACTGAGCACCAGCCAACTTCTGTTCCTCTTAGGTTTCATGCACTCAAGTTTACTCTTCCTTCATTCACTCCAAAACTAGTCAGCGAAATTAACAGCCAAGAAACTCTCAGAGATCTATATGACTAATTCCAAAGAACAGCTTGCAACTTGACAGTGAGAAAGCCTGGAAAGCCTGAGCAGATGCAATTCTCCAGGCTCTCAGCTCAAAGGGAACCCAGACTGCTGTGAGGTTTTGAGGGACTCATGCTTCCATCATGAGCAGCAAGTCCTTCACCAGCTGGTCCTAAACCTCTTAATTATCCCTTAGCATTCAGGAAAGAAGGAAAAAAGTCAAACCAAAACATCTGTTTTTATAAGCTGTGCAAGGGAAGTGAAAAATGGACCTAATTTAGCATGTAAGAGAGCAAGGAAACAGATTGTATTTTTTTCCCACACAATCACATAATCTCCTGAAGAGACACCTAACCAACATATATGACCCTAACAAAAACAGATTTGGACACCATCAAATAACCCAGTCACCAGTGACATTCAAGTATTGAATGGATCAATCTGATAGCCACAGAAAACTGGCACACAAGCCTACTCTGGGAACAGAAAGTTTAGGTACAGAAAACACAAATAATTTTAAGTCCTTTATTTGCTAAAATTCAGTTCTCATGATGGAACTGTAACTGTAGTAGGTTACACAGACACATATTTCAGCTGAAGGGTCATTCATTTGAACACTTGCAATTAACCACCATCCCAAATGAGCTAATTCAGTGTTATACAAGTTTATAAGAAGGAAGAAAAAAATTTTAAATAAGACTTTCACGCAGAAAGTCACAGCTACAATCTACTTGTCAACCTAGTCAAGAAAATTCTGAAATGGTGTAGGAAGAGCTTTTAATCATGATTTGCAGGCTGTGCGGTGTTTGCCTGCAGAACAGGCAGCAGGAACTATTCAAATGCCCAAAAGACAAAGAGCTAAATATTGCAGCCTACTGAGACTGAAAAACTAATAAGAACCTTTTTATTTCTTTATTTTTCTTTTTGTTCTAGTTTTATTTTTAAATGCATGCAATCTATAGATACATGACAGTCTAAGGTCAGTCTCATTCACAGCACATGCAATAAGTTAGTGAACATCAAAATCTAGCAGTGGTTTTGAAAGTTCTCAAGAGAGCAGCAAACAGATGCTTCATCATTTACTGGTGAGACATGGTACTCATATTTTGTGGAAAATGGGGAAAGAAAGGGGTTCATAGCAACCGAGTGAAATGGAATTCAATATTAACACAAAGCCCTCCTGACTACGAGGTTTATAAGGCTGCTTTATAAATTTCCCAACCGTATGACAATATACTCAAAGCTAATCCAGACCATTATAGGAAGAAATAATCCCAGATTTAACAATTGTGTTAAAAGTAAGCTCTTTGGGTTTTTCATTTCCATGCATGTCACTTTATTGTACAAATAAGAGGACACTGCTTCAGACAAGTAGCTTTTTAAACCACAATTAACTATTTACCTGCTCCTAGTAGGTATCGATTACCTTATTTTCTAGGTATCAGGTTAGCTTAAGCAAAGAATGCAAATTTCAAGATAAACGCAACACTGGAAGACTTTTTGCTGCATGCATGACCTGACTGCTGTGTCACCAACTTCACCCATTCATTAGCTCCAGCTCATTACATGTTCTTGGGCAACCTCTAAAAAAGTTTGTCTAACCTACTAATACCTCAAACATCAGGGATCACACTATCTTCTCAGCCTCTTCTGTGCTTTAGTCACTTTATGCTTTAAAATGGGTTCCTCAATTTTTACTAACCTACGCAGCCTCATGCCGAAAAGCACAATGCTGCCTCCTTCCTCATCCATCTCCTTTCTCAGTCTAAACTGGCAAAAATGAACAAACACACACAAAAAACCTACACTCACATCAACAAACTGAACCTGTGGCTAACAGGCACAAGCCCCAAAGGAAGAGGCCCTAAACACTTCTATTATGCCCTTTTGCTGATTATGCTAAATTCTTACAGAATAATTTTAGAGGGAGAGAACAGTAAGTTCTCCGTGGAGAATACTATCTCCTCCTTCTAAATAAACTCCCTACTTATTGAAAAAATTGTGCACTTTTACAGCCTTGCGTGTTCTGAACAGGGTGCTTCAACTTTTCTGCTTTGGCTGTACTTTTGAAATGTCTTTTACTGTTTTCAGGGTCTCTGGCTAACTAGTTCGCTTTCTTTCATTTTGGTAGACAAGACAATACCCTAGGTGAGAACTCAACAGATCTGCACAGTGCACAGGGTTGACATAATTTATGTGTTGTGTTCTCACTTACGCACACAATATGACATGGGTTGGGAAGACTGCACCCACAGAATAAAAAAAGCAACCATGAGCATGATTATGCTATCACATCCCACTGCACAACTACCCACCTGCTCCTTATTTATCTCAAGTATTACACTTTTTCCTTTGTAAATTTGCACACTTTACACCTTTGTCTACTGAAATCAATAAATTCCAGCAACCTCGATGCTCTGTAATGCTTCCAACACAAAAAAAATCTTTGCACCCTACTTCCTGAAGCAGAATTTCAGTGAGCAACTGCCTCAGACTACAAACATTATAGAGGAACTGCCTGGAGAGCAGAATAGGTTGAGTCATGTTAAATGAGAACTATAAAATAAAATAACAAACACAGGTGCACAACTAGTATCTTAGAGAAACCATATTCAAGAACACTACAGATTACACCCCATGCACTGAAGCTGATTGATGGAGTACTTAGACATAGATCTTCCCCACAAACATCTATTTTAACACTCTGGTCCCTCAGTATGCCTCTCATGTTAAAAAGACAAAGTTGTTTCTTACGCAGCTACATGCCAGCATGCTATTCCTGTTGGGCATCACTGAAAGCTCTAAGTGAATCTGTCTACTTCAGTGGCCAAAGCCTGTATTTGCAAAGATACAAAGACATGATTACTGTGTTTAATGGGACTACAGGCAATGCACAAACTTGTGGGATGACAAAAAGCCTCTAGTGGCATGCAGCAGTGTGTATTACAGACCCATTGTTTTGAAAGGTAAACAATGCACATACACATCACATTAAATTCATCCATACCTCCGTCATACTCAGCTACCCACTCATGCCCACTGTGCTAACCTTCCTTCATCTAATAAAACTCAAGATTTTAGTTCTTGCTCTAACTACAGGTAGGACTCCTTCAAACAACGGCTGAACATACAGGCACTATAGATGCATATACCCCTGTTCTTCTTAACACCAATTTATTAACATCCTACACAGAACAGATTACATTGAAAGGAAGATGATCTCAAATGAACACACCCATGAACACATTATGAATATCTGTACCTACACTGCAGTTGCTGAGAAATTTCATTTACTACACTTAGCAGACAGCTAAGGGAAAGAAAGACAAGTTAAAGAATCAGCATGCTGTCAGTGATAGCTAAAGAGGAAAAACCTTAAAAATACACTACTACTTTTCAATGAAGTGGTATGTAACGCCTAAACTGAAATATTCATCACTAAAAGTCACCAAACAGCAAGTCATAATGTAGTTTTCACTTCCTGAATGTGCTCCTGCAAGAGCCACCACGTACCCCTGTCAGGTCGCCTTTCTACTGACACCTCTGAAGGTTTGCTTCCCCGACCCTAAACCTCCAGGAGCCATGCCACAGCTGAACATGGAGCCTGGATCCCCGGGGTCTTCTCCGGAATCACTTTTTATGCTCTCTATCACTGGCACCGCATTCGCCTCATCATCTAGTAGATGTTAAATAAAAAGGAGAGTTTCTAAAACGGATTTGGTTCAGGTTTGAAACCGAAAACTGCCTTATAAGGTATAAAAGCCCGAAAGCAGGAAGAGGCTTTGACAAAACTAAGGAAGTTCCTCTGCGCTTGCTCGATGGAGAGGGAGGGGTTTTTTCTTCCACAGAGGAGCAATAGAGAATAAATGAGAATAAATGACATTACCCACATATTACAATATAAATGAACACACGAGAGCACCTCAGACAGCCCCCATCAACGCGGAGGCTCCTCTTGGCGAGGACATCCCAGGGGCTCCCGGCAGCCGCAGTATCGTTCCCAACAGCAGCACACAGTCCCCATACCCCGGCATGCACCGACCCAGTGGCGGCCCGGAGAGCTCCGAGAGGGCGGGGAGGGGTGAAGTTCTCAGCGCGGCCCTGCTGCGACCCGACTGGCGGCGGCAGAGCGCGGCCGCGCCAGGACACCCCTGGGCTCCCGGAAAGGGTAAGGAGAAGGGAAGGCGAGAGACCAGTCGGCTGTTCCCCTCAAACCTGCCCAGCCCTCCCGTTACCGGCACGGTGGGTGCGGCTGCCGGCCTGGCCCCGGCCCCGACCCCCGCCGCCATCTGCAGCGGCGGAACCCGCACGGCCCCGCCCCGGGCGGCCCCGAGCTGTCAGCGGCCGCGCCGGCCGTGGCTCACCCCGTGCCGCAGTCCACCACGCAGGCGGGAAGCCGCCCGGCCATGCTCCTGGGTGCTGGGGACGGCGGGCAGCCCTGGGCGCGCTCAGCGGGGCTGGGCTGGGCTCGGCTGGGCTGAGGCACTTCCGCAGGGCGGGCGCTGCCTCCTCCCTCCCTCCCCCGCCCGCTCGCTCCCCCGGCGAGCCCAAGATGGCTGACCCCCCCCGTCCTGTGCGCGGCGGAGAGGGCGGGCGCGCCAAGCCCGACCCTCGATGACGTCTGATCTCGCGGGCCTCGCCCCTGCGGGGCGGAGCGAAGTGGCGCGGGCGGGTGGGATCTCACGCAGTCCCGCCCCATCGGCAGCAGGCGGGGTTGTTGTAGTGGTGGTGTGCCGGAGGAGCCGTGGGACGCGCTAGGGTTAGCCGGGTTAGGTCTAACGGGCGTGAGAGTGAGGCTGGAAAGGACATGGGAACGAGTTCGTGCAGTGCCCGATGCTGAGCGGCCGAATACCCTGCCGAGAGAAGTGTCATGGAATAGCAAATGCAGGAATCCACGGTCCTCAGCTCCTTTTGTTCCTTATGGGGCTTGCTGGTGTTTGGCTAAGCTGACCAGTGAAAAACCCACTGCAGAGTGTTCACATACTCCATAGCACTGCCCTCCCAACCCTGTGCCCTCAACTGGATGCCAAGGAACCCTCCAGTCCTTCTCACCCACAGACCTCCACAGGACACCAAACCCATGACTGGTCTGGCCTGGTTCTTGCCCCACAGGGTATTGTAGCCACACACTAGTTTTCATTTTCAAAGGATTTTAATGTTTTATCATTTCTTATTGGGGCCCTCAGGTATTTTGAGGCCTTTATTTGGCAGTGTGAGGGTGTGAGCTTCATGGTCTAACCCAGCCTTGTGCTGAGGACAAACCTGGTGACCCAGCCAGCAAAATGAGGAATTACCAGGCCTCAGCAGGCACTAACGGGCCTTACTGGCCCTATTCAGCTTTACCTGGGGCTTCTACCCAAAACTCCCTGCCCAAGGGCACGAGACCCATTTAAGCTCAGCCCTAGGCTGGCTGTTTTTGCCCGAGCTGTGCAGTAGATGTGTGTTGTCCCAGCCTTACTTTCTGCTTTGATGTTAGACTTGCCTTGTCCCAGTGGGTCTCCCTGGTTACCATCAGTAGTTGTAGTCTGCAGACATCCAGGCTTAACCTTGGACCAGGCACCTTTCACCACTATGCACTTGTGTGATCATTTAGACTCTTGGTTGAACCTGACCACTGTCTTTGGGGCTGCCCATCTCACCTCATCAACCTCATGCCAGCCCTGCTAGCGGTCTTTCTTCCTTCTTCAAACATTGGTCCTCCTCACTAGTTTAAGCTATCACTAATAAATAGGTTAATTCCCAGCATTAACTGTAGGGTTAGAAAAAACAGTGCTAAGGAAGGACTAAGTACATGCTGTACAGGTTGAGATAGGAGGGAGCAGATACTTCTGTTTTTTGTAGCAGCAGCTAGACAGTTCCTTTGTGAAGTTAGTCACCATCTGGCTTTTGTGAACTGCCAGATCTTCCTGAGAAATGAGAGACCAAGGAAAGGAGATACTGAGAATATTAACATTTTTAATTTAATGTCAAAGCAAATTATGAATAGAACATTACAAGGCAGTTTACTGATAATGAAAGGGAATTCGTGTGAAGACAGGATCTTGTGAAGACGGGCAGCTATTCTGTGCTAGAATATGAAAGCTGAGTATATCTGAAAGCTTTTCAGAGAAAAATGCAAGTAGTCTTTTGTAATGCACATGCCTCTGTGTGGGTGCAAGCACATATTTACCTAAAATAAATGCAGTTAGTATATAAAGTAGCATATGGACTTCTCACTTCCCCTTTGTTTTTATTACCTGGTGCATGCATCGGGTTCAACTGGCAGATGGAGTCCTAGAATGAGAGAGCAGCTTAGCACTCCAGTTGCAGGAGTTCAAGTAACTCCTGAGGAGCATGAGACAAGAGCCAAAAACCTGTGGTGTGCAGGAAGCATGTAGCTGGCAGAACCTGCCCTGGCTATACAGCTCACAGAGCTGGCACAGCGGGCATCAGCAACAACCAAGTTGGTGTACCCAGCTGAGTGGGTTTCGAACAGTGTAATTGTGGGTGCATCACAGTCATCTGTTGTTTATTACCTAATAATGCTCCTGATTAATCTATCCTGGCTTTAACATAAGTGTCAAAAGACAAGTAGTAGAACTGCTCATGCCTTTTTGCTACAAAAGCATAATTTCTCTATAAAACTTTACATCACACCCACCCTATTGCACTCTACAGAAAATACCCCATAGCTAGATTTATTTTTTCCTCCTTGTAAGTACAAGTCTATTCTGTGAAATGGTAGGATGCTGAGCAGGAAAAAAATAGATGCAGTTCATAAGGAAAGTGAAACAAATCTGTTAAGTAACTCCATTGCCATCTCTTTTTGTCAGTTTTTATTCTTCCAGAGTCTGCATTAAGAAAGACATTGAAAAAGAGCAGTGCTGGTGCATTTTGTTTTACTGAATTACAGTGGAATTTAAATTTGAGGACCAAAAAGCATAAGATTTCTCTCACTATCAAGATGCCAAGTCAATCACAGTTTTTCAAGGGAGGGAGCTGAAAGAGTGAATTCCCTGGCCATGAGATCTCTCACGTTTCATTTTAATAGTCTTGCCAGATGCTGTTCTTCGGGTGTCTGTGGACCCAGGCACCAGTCCAATAAAATGAAGGTGCAAGATTTCTCTTTAAACGATCTTATCTCTCATTGCTATACCATAAACACAAGTCTGGTGTATTGCCAAAATTCAAATAGATCAATCTAAATTTCAATATTTCTTTCATTACTGAGCTGTTATAATTTTGTGCAGTGACATCCAGAATATCTTGGTGGATATTTTCACTGTAGAAGTCTTATGCTTATATTACAAAATTTAACTTATAAAGCTAAAATGGAGCTAGATCCAGCAAGATATCAGTGCTGATTGATATATTTCAAATTTTGCGCATTGAAATGTTTTCAATCAACAAATCTAAATTTCTTCAGCAGAGAAGCAATAGGAAAAACCTTGTTTTCATGGTGTAATTTATTGAGTTTTTTCATCCTCCTTTGGCCAGAAGTCAGTTCAAAACTTATGCAAACCTTTTCACTGTTTCAGTGTGCACTACAGACCAAATTTTTAATGTGTAGAGGCAATGTTTTGGTATGTTTCCAGTCTTACCCATGGAATGGGCATTAATAAACCCCCCTCCCCCAAGTTTCCTTTATTTGGGACCATCTATGCAGCACATCAGTATCATCTTTCTATGATGCTTCACAGGCCAGCTTTTATAAACACAGTTGGGCTCCAGGTGATCTTTTCCTGGATGTCCATTACAACAGAAGTCATTAACATTGCAGAGCATCCTCCTTCCATCTTTGTCTGCCTCCAGGCTCATTACAGTGTAATGTAAAACAAGAGAATGCAGATGAATACAAATGCAGAAGGAATGCGAAAAATTCAGGAGGAAAATATTAATATTAGTCAACAAGTAAACACAGGATCTGTCTAACAGTTTGATTTGGATGGAGGGTATTTTTGGATAATATTCTGCAATTTTTACATAAATAAGTCTTGGGTCTCCAAATTTTCCCATAATCTACTACTTGGGCAGTACTACATACTGAAATTTCACAAGCCTGAAGAAGTGTACACCTAGACAAAACCTTTACAAATCACTTGGTGAGCTATGTGGGAAGCTATCAAGCATCCTGCTCATTCTGGATCTTTTTCATGCAGTTAATGGCCTGACCTTGAGCATGCAGAAAGAATAGCTCTGTGAATCCATATATAGATCCAAGGCTGGCAAAGCAGGAGTAAAGTGCAGGTTAGAAGAAAAACCACAAAAGGAAGTAAAAGTTGCATGGGTGAAGGCATTTTGGAAATGGTCAGGAAGGATGATAATATGATCTTGCCTGTGTCAGCAAGTTGCAATATAGATTGGTATAAAATTAATTTCAAAGGTATGTTACTATCCAGTACATCACATAGAACATCCTTTAAGACCAGGTAAAGCTAAAGAAACAATCAAGGAAAATCAGACATATTCACTTTATTGTAAGTGTTATTGCATAATCACATATTCATCACGTTCTGAGTATTTTAATCTAAATAAACATTACTACTAGTTGGTAGAATACTACAGAGCACTGAACAAGAATATGTTTTACCTACCCTTATATAAGACATATGTAGACTTCTTCCAGGAAGGGCCACAAGCAAGATTATAGTGTTATTGGTTGCTTTTGGCATAGCTATAGCAACAGCCATATGGGAGGCATGTAATTTCATGGAGCTGCACATGATGGAGTCATGGCAAATTACCAGGATCACATTTGATGTGGCTACTCTCCAACTGTTCTGACTTAGATCAGCTGAAACCATTAACTTTCAAAATATCATTAGTCACATAATATTTTTTTTTCAAAATAACGAGGGGGAAAAAAACCAACTTTGTACACTGAAAAAAAAGTATGCAAGGAGAAACTGATACACTGGGGCTTGTTTATAACCTTGTACTATTACAATGAGAATGTCACTATTGCCCCTTACACTTGCTAGGAATAACAGCAAAATGTGTGTCAAAAGATAAACCTAGAAAATATAAAAGATTTGACTGAAAACATGAGATGTAAATAGGAACCTGATGTTCTGGGAATAGGCACAATCTACAAAAGTCTTGCTGTCCAGGGAAATGCTGTATTCCTATTTACAGGTTGCTTTCCAATTCAAAATTGTTTATGTTACTATTCAGTTCTTTCTCAGAACAAATGTGTCTTGTTCCTTTATAAAGCTCCTGCAAGTGAATCATCTGAACAATGGCAGCAGGAGTCTCACAAAAGCTAAGCAGGATACAAACCTCTCCCTTTTTGTTGTATCCATGTGGCACCAGCTCCAACAGGCACACCTGGGAGCCAACCAATAGTAGCACATTGGCTACAATCAGAAAATCTGTGCTTTCTTGTATAATAGAAACATTATTATGTGTTCTCAGTTGTACCTATTTATTGTCTTGGCTGGAACCAATGTGTATTGCTACCTTTTTCAGATGACTTATTATACACTTCAACAGAACTGAGAACCTAACTCAATCACAGCTCTAAGTATTTGACCTGCCTTAGCAGTTGTACTTTTGGCATCAGCTTTCACATTCACCACTTCAAGAACTGTTAATATGACTAAGACCCATAATAACTTGCAAATATATATAAAAACACTATTTTTAATTTAGTGATTTTTTTGTTTTAATTCAGATACGTCATCCATGCGCTAAATCAAATCAAATCAGCCAGTCACTAGTTCGCAGTTCAGTAGCCATTGCATGTACCTATAACCCATGAGGCTTTCAGCAGAGCCCACCACAGCAAAAACAAACTTTAAAAAAGCAACAAGTATAAGGGCAAGAAAAGTGCCAGATCATCTATGCTTGTAACAGAGGATCAAGGTGATCAAGGGGGTCTTGAAAACATCCAAACTTGTTGACCATATTGTTTTTATTGCACTTCAAAATAACACAGGGAGGAGAGGAGAGCTAGGAGGGGAATTTGGAATTCACATAGACCGATGTTTTCTGGATGTAACAGTGTGCTGCCTTTCCAGTCAGCTGGGTATTACAGCATCCACCATTTTATTGGCAGAAGCTAGAATTAGCACTCCCCAATTGTCTCCTGTCAAAGTGAGACATAACTAAAAATATCCTCTCTGATGGGTTAAATCATTTGGCTGCCTTCTTTCTAGCAGGATAAGGAATGTTCTCTCTAGCAGAATAAGGAACACTCTCCAGCGGAACTGAGGGATAGCAATGAACAGCTCGTGCAGTATCTTTTTTAATTATCACAGCTTTTTCAATTACCACAATCTGGAGCCTGAGTTTCTTGTTAAAATATATGATTTATTTAGACAAAAATGAACAATAATGGTCAATGTAGTCAACAGTGGAAACACATCAAAAATACTCTGTTCCTAAATAATTAACTAACTCAATAAATCAATCTGTTCCTATTAACAATGCTATACACATAAAAAGCACAGAACTGTTTGAAAGCACTATTTTTGAATGCTGGATACCTCCAAGCCAGGTTTATTCAGTCTCTTTGGTAATATATACAGAAAAAAACCTGTTAATTCATCTGTGTAAAGTTGGGGTTTCTTGCTTGTTATGCTGAAAGAATACTGTACTAAATTCTATTAAAAGCATGTACAGTGACAAATGGTGCTACTGAATATGTAAGTTGAGCAATATCTGATAGATGATCAGATGGCGTTAATTATTTAGACCTTATTGTAAGAACAGGAGCATCGAGATACCTATTTGGAGCACTGCATGCCTCTTCAAGTTTGGTGTGCCACCCTAACAAGCCAACCAACTTGACCTTAAATGACCTTTTGAAGCTTTGCTATCTGAAAAGAAGCCAGTTGTAAAGTCCAAAATCCAAGTAGCTCAGTCAGTGCATTTTCTCATCTGACAAAGTTTCCTTTTCCCTATGTATTCAGCACTAGTGTGGCCTCACCTTGTATAGTGCATTCAGTTTCGGGCTCCTCAATACAAGAAGAACATTTTGATGCTGGAGCATGTCCAAAGAAGAATAACAAGGGCCTGGAGGACATGTCTTATAAGGAGCAGCTGAGAGAACTGGGGTTGTTTAGCCTAGAGAAAGGCTGAGGGGAGACCTTATCATCCTTTTCCACTACCTTAAAGGAGGCTGTAAAGAAGTGGGGATCAGTCTGTTCTCCAAAGTCACTAGCAAGGACAAAAGGAAATGGTCTCAGATTACACCAAGGGAGGTTTAGATTAGATTTTAGGAAAAATGTCTTCACTGAAAGAGTAATCAGGTATTGAAACAGGCTGCCCAGGGAGGTGGTGGTTACTATCCCTGAAGGTCTTCAAGAAATCACAGAACATCAGGGATTGGAAGGGACCTTGAAAGATCATCTAGTCCAATCCCTCTGCCTCAGCAGGATCATCTAGACCAAGCTGCACAGGAACAGGTGGGTTTTAAACTGATTCATAGAAGGAGACTCCACAACCCCCCTGGGCAGCCTGTTCCAGTACACTGTCACCCTCATTATGAAGAAGTTCCTTCTCATATTGATGGGAAACCTCCTATGTTCCAACTTACACCCGTTGCCCCTGTAGATCTGGTGCTTGAAAACATGGTTTAGTGGGCATGGTGGTATTGGGTTGACAGTTGGACTTGATGATCTTAGAGGTCTCTTCAAACCTTAATGATTCTGTTAATAATTCTCTCTGTTTCTCTGATTTTTAATGCAGTTTAAGAGCACCTGCACTGAAAAGACCACAGGTTCTTATTAATATTACAAGTGTGAAAAACAGAAACTTTCCCTCCTGTATTTCCCTGCAGAGTAACGTCCCGTCCCCTTTAATCCATTTGTGTGCTGTATATATAGAACCTATATATATACAGTACATCTCCCATGCTAACACCATAAGGATCAATAAGGGACATTTGTTCCTTTGCTTGAGGCCCTTCTTTTGAGAATACTGCCTTATCTAGAATGTTATGCATGCCCAGCAAGGGATCAGTTAACTATTACCATATTGGGCAACACAGCAATCACTTTGAATGGTACCTTATGTTGCAATGAGCCTCAGTGAATCACGGTGATTATTCATACAGGAATGTGCAGAAGCACAAATACCAAAATCTGCTCTCTGTTCTCCTCAACACACAGGCTCATGATGATAGTCAATTCCAACTGTTTAGCCCTGTGCTGGGAAAAGTGCCTGACTTGACTTTTAAAAACTTGGTTTTATGAGAATATTTGGATTACATAAAAATCACATTTGATTCTGTTAAGGCCTGTTTTGTTTTTTCAGTTGCATCTTCAGACAGAGCAGGTACTAGTGTTCATACATCCACTTCTGCTAGCTATGGCATAGCAGTGACTGACTCTGTGCTTGTCAACATGCGTGAAGGTTACGTGTGCAGTCCTGTCCTGCACATGGTTTTTCTTAATGGCATGGTAATTTAGTAAATTGGAACACTTCTGGAGGTTTACTTTCCATTTAATTTTTGTTTTGCTTGGACAGGCTTCCAAATGGTTTTTTCAATTGTCTTCTTTTAGCAAATTATGACCACAGCTCATCTACTGAAAATAATTGAGTGACGGCAATTTAATAATTTTCAGACTGGGAAATCCCCTTGCCAATTAGGATTCCTGTTTCCTCTACCATTATAAATCAGCAAAGCAAAGAAACTGAAGTAAGTGATGACATGCTCCCCAAACAAGTTGTTTTACTAGTCTGTAATACTGTTACTACCTAATATTTGCAAGGAATATTCAGTAGGAAACATAAAAAGCTCTCAATTCTGTTTCATTTTCTACAGCTACTAAAAGTAATAGTTGATAAAAAAACTACTTTGCAGAAGTATTTGTGGTTTCTACTTCTAATAAATCTGTGGTGTAACATTTTTTCCTGTCAGTACTGGTAGTTTTCATAGTAATCAGCATAAATTTTATGCAAAATAGTACAATCTTAAGCACTCGGGTTTCTTAGAGGGTTTTTATAAGGTAACACAGAAAAGGAGAAAGCCATGTACCAGCTCAGCAAGGTTCAAAAATAGAAAATGTTTGTAAACAAACACAAAAAAGGACTGGGAACAAAATGGAAATGGTAACTATTGCAATCTGACACACAATACACCCGAATTCTTGTGTTTTCATTTCAGCATCTGGACTGGGACTGGGAGAAGAGGAAGGCAGTGAAGATAGAACTAAGCAATAGAACCAACCCCTCAATCACAAGTGACTTCATGCAAAGTGGGACTTGGGATGTGACGACACTTCAAGGGCAGTTGAGGGCAACAGTAAGACATGCTAAAACTCAAATGGTGCAAATAAAATGAAGTGGAACAACTATTACAAGCTGTGTGATAAGATTATTAGCCAGTGGGCTAAAGCCAAGGATTACAAAGCATTTTCTTTTACACAAGACTCTACAGTTCATGTTTTATAGTACAGCTGGGTTCACAGAAAGGATTAACTAAATTCACAGGACCATCAAGAGCCATTAAGTATATTGGCTGAGTTACAGACTTGCAAGTAAGGGTGCTGTAAGCCATTTATTTCTGAAAAGTACATGGATATGCCACGCAAACAACTACTCCATAAGTGCCTTGTTTCCAGTACCCTTTTCTCAGGCATCCATCATCATGGAGATACCATTCTGAGCTAGACGGACTTTTGGTCTAACCGGACTAAACAGGGGAAAACCGTACTGTCATGCACCCTACACCAAATCTAGTCCTGAACACTTAAGACAACACCCTTATCCCAAGGAAGACAGACAAAACTGACCCTGTTAGTTTAAATCTTAATACAGTTGGTTTTTTTTTCTGCTGCTTTGTCTTCTTGTTCATCAACATCTTTTTCATCTGATCCAAATCCTTCTGAAGGAAGCATTTCTCTAACACAGATAGAATCAATTCCTTTGTAGACACTTACTTTGAGACCTAGAGAGTATTAAATTTCCTTCTCAGGATCTATTTAATCCAAATCAGCTATTACATTCTCCTAAGCAGAACATACTTGAGGAGAAACACAATTATTATTTTCTTTTTTAATGCATTTTAGGAGGTCTAGAAAAGTAAAACTGAAGATGTTTTCTTTTATGAAAACATTACAGTGCTGCAGGGAGATAAATAAAATTTTGCTTAGCCTACAGAAGTGTTATTTATGTTACTAAAATGTTCACAGCAAGAAAAATAATTATGCAGTAGGTGTGTGTTTCCACGATACATACAGTTTTATTACATGTGATTAATGAAACTTTAATTCATATAAAAGGAATAGTAAAAAAACCAAGGGAAAAGAGATGACTCTTATAATAGTTTCTTTCAGAGAAGGCACAAGACCATGGTGAACTTTGACAATGCAAAAAAAATTACTTAGTGAAGAGCTAAAAATACAGAAGTCCTGTGATATTTCTAAGTTTAAGAAGTACTACTGGTCTTCTGACAAGTCTGACCCATTTTTCTTCAAATGCTTCAGGAAGCATAAGTGCTTCATCCTATGACAAAGAGAAGCTTGTCACTGCACCTTAAGAAGTGCAGTTTTCACCCGGTTTGCCCACCTCAGTCAAAATGTTCAAACTCAAAGCATGATCAAGTTGTATTTATCTGTGTGACTGCACTGAGATGCTAACTGCAGAGCCTCATGAAAAATGAAGAATAAAACACAGGAGAGAGAGTAAGTGGAGCTACACTTAGAAAGATGGTTTTAATTTACAGCTGGGTTTCATGTACTTTCCACTGTCAGAGGCGATTGAAGCAAAAAATATATGAAATCTCTGCATCTCCAGATATTTCACCATCCCTAGCACCAGGTACTGCCACGCACTGTCGGACAGCATTTGCCAGGGACAGCAAGAGGGAACAGCCTTGATTGCACCACAGGGGTTTTAGGTTGAATATTGGGAAAGATTATCAAAGGAAAAGGTTGTCAAGCCCTGGAATAGAGCTTGACCTGCCCAGAGATACAGGTGAACACCTCCCTAGAGATGTCCAAAGCCCATGTAGCTGTGGTGCTGAGGGACATTGTTTAGTGATAAATGGGCAGTGCTGGGCTAACAATTGGACTTGATTATCTTAAAGGTCTTGTTCTACCTAAAGGAGTCTATGATTCATCTTTCCACCCATCTGTACACATTGTTTACTATTATTTCCCACAAATTTTTACTTCTGAAATAGTTGAGTTTTGCAGAAATATGCATTGATGTTAGCAGATGAATAATGAGTAATCTGCAACATGCTACACGAGTTATCTTTACGTTGGTATTATGAGCTCAACTCTTAAATACTAATCAACATCGACTACAAGGAAGTAATGTAGATGACAAAACCAGAACATAATTTTGCAATTTCACCTAAGCTTGTGCTTATTGTAGTAACTTCTTTCGTAGATTTTAAGTTTGCCCAATTACAATAAGCCAGCACAAGCTTAGGTGAAATTGCAAAATTATGTTTGTAACTAATTTTACAGCTTGGTTAGTCAGTTAACTTACACATTTCAAAATTATATGTCGGGTAACTGTGCTTTAACATCACTTGTACATCTGAAAACTTGGGGGTTTTATGTTATTACAAGTATGTTGATAGCAAAGCAGATATCTGAGAATTTAATTAGTTGCCACTGCTTCCAACTCCTTCAAGATTTTGTGCAGACTGGAGTAACTATGAAACTGCGCATTTTAGAATGTTTTTCAAGGCTCTTGCTCATTTTGTTTTTTCTTTCTTCCCTCTTTTTGACAGACTAGTTTTGAGCTTTGTCCCACTTCTCCATCTCTAGTTCTTCAGTTTGTAATTGCTTCCTTTTCTGTTCCTCCTTTTGGTTTCCTCATTAAATCTCACTATTTTGCAGACGCTATGTAAATCCTAGAGATGGCTTCTCTGTATGAAGGGAGTACTCCACCACAGCCATTCAGAGAATGGCATCTAATGGAAGAGACCTTTAAGATCATGAAGTCCAACCTTCAACCCAGCATTGCCAATTCACCACTAAACCATGGCCTTAAGCACCAGGTCCCTATGTAATTTAAATACCTCCACGAATGATGCCTCCACCACTGCCCTGGACAGCCTGTTCAACGTTTGATAATCCTTTTACTGAAGAAATTCTTTTTCACATCCAGCCTAAACCTCCCCTCGTGCAACTTACAACCATTTCCTCTGGTCCTATCGCTTGCCACCAGGAAGAAGCGTCTGTTCCCCTCCTTACTCCAACCTCTTTTCAGGTAGTTGTAGAGAGCGATAAGGTCTCCCTTGTCCAACAGGCGGAACACCCCCAGTTCCCTCAGCCGCTCCTCATGGGACTTGTGCTTCCGACCATTAACGAGCCTCGCTGCCTATCTCTGGACAAGCTCCTGCATTTCTATGTTCCTCATGCAGCGAGGGGCCCAGAATAGAGCACGACATTCGAGGTATGGCCGAGTACACGGAGATGATCACTTCCCTGCTCCCTGTGGCCACACTATTTCTAACACAGGCCAGGATGTCGTTGGCCACCTAGGCACACCTCTGGCTCACGTTCAGCCGGTTGTCGATCAGAACTGCCAGGTCGCTTTCCACCAGGCACTTCCAGCCCCGCGCCTGCAGCCGTCTCTGTGGCGGCTATAACCTCAGCGCAGGACCCGACACTCGCCCTTGCGCCCCTCCCTAGCTGCCGCCGGTCACAGCCGCCGGCACGGCAGGCGTGAGGAGGCGATGATCCGAGCGTATCGATGGGGCCGGCCTGCGGGCGGGGCGGGGCCGGCGCTTGCTCGCGGCCTCGGGGATGGATTCTCGGCGGGCGCCATCATCTTAGAGGGCGGGCGGAAAAGAGGGAGGGGACGCAGGGGAGGAGGGAGCAGGCGGTGTTGCCGCCGGACGAAGCTGCTGGGCCTCTGAGCGGCCTCAGGTACCGCCGCCGTCGCGGGCACGGGGCAGCGCCGAGCCCCAGCGGTTCTGCGCGGCGGGAGTCAGGCCGAGCGTTCCGGATGCTGCCGCCACCTCGTTCCGCCGCGCCTGTCAGCCTTCACCGGTGGTGCCGCGGGGGAGGCCTCGCCCGGCCCGTCTCTGGCCTGTGGGGCTGAGGGGTGCGAGGCCGGGCGGGAACGGAACTTTGTGCCCCCGTGCGTCTTGTGTGGGCAGGCGGCGGGCCAGGAGTGCCCCGCGGGTGCGGCCCGCGCAGTGGCGGGCGGAGGTTGCGTGTGCCGCCCTCTCCCTATAGCCCACCGGCCCGCCACGGTCTGTCAGTGCTTTCCCTGCCTCAGGCAGCGGGGCTGTCCGCCCTGCCCGGAGAAGGAGGGATCGTGTGTGTGTGTGTGGGGATCCTGCTTTTCCGGGAGCGGCTGGCAGGGGACGATATGTCTCTCCTACCTCGCCAGAGGTGCCAGGAGCTTCGTGCTTCTCCCTGCTTGGGCTGCGTCTCCCTTTTCCCCTGCTATCTTCAGTGTTTGTTTTAGGTGTGAGTGCAGGACGGATAGGTACTCTTCCTGCTCTGTGATCTGCACGGCTGGAGCCGTATTTCTTTCTCCTCAGGCAGCCACTTTTTTTCTGAACGTATGAAAGAGATGTACTCACTTCCTTCTCTGTTGCTGTTTTCCCCTAGAGATAGCTGTTGGCAGGAAGGAATGGCGAAGACCCTATTCACTCCGACAGCACGTTTCTTAATGTAGTGCTTCTCACGATTCCTAGCATGCCTGCAGGGCTCAGCTTTCAGAGGCGGGAGTGACCATAGTTCTGAAGGCTGCTGTGCTTGTTCTTATCAGAGATCTGTGGCTGTTTATCCTGTGACAAAGCGTGATATCTTACCTAGTAGAAGATAGAAGAATTAGATGGGTAGCATGTGAAACGGATGTCACTTGTAATTCTTAACCAACATTAAATATGTGGTGGCAGAGACAGCTGGGTACATGGTGACACTTTTTAAAGAGGCCTTGGGAACTTGACATGAAGTTTTTTCCTCCAGTATTATTGGAAGAGCATAAGAAGGGTGGTGTCATTTCTGCTTGCCAGCTTTTACTGAAACTAGTGTGTTTCTAACTCCCATGTGGGTGTAGATGCTTGTATCCAGCAGAGCTGTCGTCATGTTGGGATGCTGAATGAAAGAACCTGAGACAAATGTATGTGGTTAGATACTTGGGTAGCTGGTAAAGACTCTGAGGCATGCAGTGGTTTAATATTCTGCCTAAGAAACTTCTTGAGATGTTATTTCATTAATTTTGAGTCAGCACTGAACAGGAGATGCCTTCAAATGTTCATGTTACTCCTGACATGTCTCTTTAGGAGACAGCTGTGCCATGACAGTTTAATAGTATGAATATGACATTGTGCCCTGCTAGATTTCTAAAGCATCTATTTATCTTAAGCTAAGTTACATTATTTTAGTATAAAAACTGATAGGTGTTCTGTACAAACTTGAGTACCGTGTAAACTTTTATTTAGCTAGGAATGGTGATACATACTTCAGGTTTTTCAATACTGGTTTGAGAAACCTGACTTTGGTTTATTTTTTGTGTCGTTTGCTTCACTCTGTGTTAAAGATTCTATAGGAAACTTTACTTGAGTGAAGGTTACAGGGCTGTAGTGAATATAATTGTCATGTTGCCTGAAGCTCACCTTTCCATCTCTTCAGAAGACTTGCTCTGTGTGATACTCTTTGAAAGTTGAGTGGCAGAGTTATGTTAAATCTTGCTTTAATGTACTCTTTCAGGGTTAGAAGAATATGTGTAAAATAACCTGTGTAGTCTGCTTTGGACTTGTTTCTGATTAGAGTCAAAGCACTGTCTCTGTTTATCTTATCTCACAAGTACTTGAATGTGAAACCAGAATCACCTGATGACAGAACATGTTAAAGGGGGGGGGTGGGTGGTGATGTTGTATTCTAGAACTTGTATTATTGGAGCAGCTGGTATAACTGGAAAAACTAAAACAATTTCTTCTGTGTGCAAACCTTATCTTGGTATGTTGTCTTTCAAATTATGTATAACATAATCTTGAGTAAATGCAAGGAAGAATTTCAAGTTCTGTTGCTTGCACCATAGTTTACTATTGAGCTGCTCTTCTGGGTTTCTTGTCCCTGAGCACTTTTTTTTTTTGGGTGGGTGTGCTGTCTTTGTAGAGCAGCTAGAAGCAGTACTCCTGTTTTGCAATGATTTGGCAGTTCTTCTACTGTCTGAATTTTCTTACTTAATTATCCATACAATAAAATCTATTTTGTTTTCTGTGATTTTTTTTTTTAATATGGTTTTCTTTTTTAGGGTGGGACTTGTAATATGAAAAGAAGATAGATAACCTGCACAAAGAAACATTTAGTGCAATAGAACTAAGATCACACATTTAAGTATTGCTGGTGATTATATATTGTACCCTCAGAACTCACTTACCGCATGTTCAGAACATGTCTTTAGTGTAACCAGCTACATGAATGTACATTGTAGACTACATGAGACCACTTTATATCTTTTTTTGTGTATTGTAAGGAGGTAACACAGCTGAAGTGGTCTAGGATGGTGTAACATTTTAAAAACAAAATAACATTGTAATGCCAAGGAAAGTTATTTTCTTTGTTTTTTTTTTTTACAGATTTTCATGTAACTGGATGAAAAATGGTTCTGCAAGATGACAGCACTAACTCTAACACTGTTAAAATGGTAAATAGAGTTTAAAAAAAGACTTTAAGTGTCTCTTAAGTTATAATGATATTAAGAAATGCCTTTTAAATGACTGCTCCTTCAAATGCCAGGTTTTGACTGCTGTATTTAAAGTTACACCTTGCAATAATGTTTCCTGACAATAGACTACAAAAGGCAAACATACTGAAATTTCTATTATATTTAGTAGAGTACACTATTGTTTTTACTTGTAAATGGTTGTTCCTATTTCAGCCTGTGTGTCTTCTGACAGCTTACATTTGTCATGAAATGGACACTTGATGAACAAAATTTTTTCTAAGGGTAGAGATATGTTCTTAGAAGTATCTTGTTACAGTTCTCATTCTAGGTATCAAGCTTTTATTTTTGTCCTGAAATTGGTTAATTATTGGTAGTAAGTGTTAAACAGTTTTCTGTGTGATTTAACCCCGGTCTGGACTACAGCCCACAGCAGGGTTTGCATGCCAATATGTTTATTGTGTAGAAACTGAATTGATGTGCAAGTTCCACTCCTGGTTACCCGAGTATAGCTACTATGCGTTAAGTCGAGGTTGAAGCAAAGTAACTGGGTAGTATCTGTCTTCTAGTGATACTTGGTTTGGCCTGTATGGAGGAAAGAACTTTAAGTATCTTTTTTCTTTCCTTTTTATTTTTTATATTTTTTATATATTCAGTTCTTTTGGGTGTAAGTTAAGTATGCACAAACTGTTTGACATTTATATGGATAGATGTCTTCTGGTTCAGCCTTGGTTAGGTGAGATACTGATGTTAATCTCTAATTGGTTGGTGATATAAGGAAAGTATGACGAGTAGCTATTATTTGTGTGTGAAGACACTGAAAGAAATAGCTGTTCAAGTTCTACAATGAGCAGAGGCTTTGTGGTACAGAGCATGGATAGCCACATGCCTGTGCCTTAAACCTGTATCTTCCTTTTGGTTTTTAACCAGCTACAGCCGTTTTGTAAACTGTGTGGTAAAGGGCTTGAACCTGCTACGGTGTGTAAATCCTCATGAGTTCAGAGTGAATCATAGGCTTGTGTGGCCCATCTTAACCTATTCTAATTTCCAACAGTGTCAGTTTAACTTTTGCTTTCTATTCACTATTTATAAACTGTCAGCCATGGCTTACTGGTAATCAAAGGCAAAATTTAGGATAAGTTTTGCCTTTACTGCTTCTTCTGTGCTGTGATTGTCCATTAATATAGGGTATGATTCTTGCTGATACATACAATACAGGACTCTTGTGATATCCCTAAACCAGAGCTTAGCGAGGTTTCACAGGAATGTGAAAAGAAAAAAATGCAAGCACTTCCAGGCAATGGAACTTATGATTTCATTATACTTGGTTGTCACCTCCAGTTTTGTTGTGTCATATACTTGCCAACATCTGGATTTGCAAACAGTTGCTGATTAGATGGGATTTCACTTGGTCTAGTATAACATTTTTTGCAATGACCATTATGTGTAATGTTTCATGCCCTGTATTATAATGATTTTGAAGTGGATTTTATTGAATGCCATCATAAGACTCCAGTTTAAAATAAAAAAAGCCCACAAGTTTTATGTAAAGGTTAGGTTGTGGGATCGTGGAGTTTTTTTATACAATAATAATACTGTATCAAATGAAGGAAACATACTGGTCATCTGCAAGAAATAATGTAGAGGTGTCTTATCTTTGTAGATTACTTTAAGGTCAGGTTGCCAGTATGTTTTTCCACTAACCTCCTAATTCTAATGTTTACGTTCTTTGCTTAGAAATGGCAAGCTTAAGAAACTGGCCTTTTTTCTGCATGGCTTAAAAACTAATAACTTAAGATCATCAAGTTCTTCTTTGTCATGAAAAGCACTTTTATTCAAGCAATGTGAAGAGATAGTGTTCTTAGAAATACCAAAAATAGTAGGATGATCTTGGTTTTCTGCAATTCAGTCCTGTTTTGTTAGTATTTTTTATGTGGCCTGTGTTAATTATGAACTTAAGGTTTTATATGTGTATGTTCCAAACGTTTAGGACTTGAGCTGTGACAGACACTTGTGAAACCTGAAATTTCAGAAAATAATATGCAAAGATAAGCATGCAATATACTACATACATACATACAGTTTTTCAAACTTCGGGGGTTTTTGTGTGTTTTAGGAGAGACTGTCTTCACTCTGACATGATGTGTGAAGCTTGTTAGTCAACATTTTTTGTTTGCTTTTTGCAGTTATTGTGAAAGGTATGTATGAACAGTAAGTCTTGTTCTCTCCATCCTTGCTTTTGTCAGAGGTTATTGCTGTTGATGTACAGAAGCCCAATATACTGAAATGTGTAGAAATGTGGTTTGTTACAAATTAATGGATCAGTACTGGTACTGTGTCAGTAAGTGGGATAATGTCTCTGTCTAGAATGTCTCTAAACAGTAGCTGTCTTTGCATTCTGTGTGAAGTTTTACAGGTTTTAATCTGTCCTAAAACTTGATTAAAAGTTCCAGTGAAGTTCTGCTTTTGTCTAGAACATTAGAGACATATTAGTAGTTGCCATTTCATAATTTTATTAGTCAACTACTAGCTTGAAGGTGCATTGTGCTACATGATTGAATATTTTTTTAGTCCCCCTTTCTGGTTAAACTTTTTTTTGTTATAGAAGTACCAAGCAAAGTGCTATTATTAGGTACACAGAAATGTTAAACAGACAGTTTGTAGTCCGATTAAAAAGTAATAGCTGCTATTACTGTAACTCTTACACGTTATGACCTTGATGAGCAGATTTTAAAATTCGAATTAAAGGTAGAAAGTAGATGGTACAATGTGTACTTATACTCTGCATTTCTTTGTATGGAACTTACCTCATAAGTACTAGATCTTCTGTCATCCTTTACTTTCTTCCTACTGAATGATCTTAAAGCAAGGGATTCACATAAGCCTAATGTAGACAAGCTGAGTACAAAATTCAGCACCTACAGAGTGCGCATGTGCACAGTATTTGTGCACGACCTCTATGCATAATCTGTATGTTCTGTATGCTTTGGAACACTTTGAGGTGAGAACAGAAGACTTATGGGTGAGAGCATCTGATTTAGAGATCTCAAGTTGATCATAGAATCATAGGTTAATTTGGGTTGAAAGGGACCTTAAAGATAATCCAGTTTCAATCCCCCCACCATAGGCAGAGACATCTTCCACTAGACCAGGTTACCCAAATTACTGTCCATTTCCAGGGATGGGGTATCCACAGCTTTCCCAAGCAACCCGTTCCAATGCCTTCCCATGCTCAAAGTGAAGAGCTTTTTCCTTATATCTAATCTAAATCTATTCTCTTTCAGTTTAAAGCCATTGCTTCTGCCCTTTTGCAATAGGCCCTGCTAAAATGTCCATCTCCAGCTTGCTTGTAGGCCTCCTTGAAGTACTGGAAGGCTTCCCCAACGCCTTCTCTGTGCCAGCCTTCTGATAGTTTTCAGAAACTACTATGATTCTCTTCTGTCTGCAGCTAACTCTTCCCTCAACTACCTGCAGCACAAGACTGGTGTTTTGCTGGGGTGGTTTCCATTTCGGCTGTACCTTATGGTGCCATCTACGTGTTGTACTGTAGCCCGACAAGGAATGAGATTTCTTCCTTCTAATTCCTGTAGAACTCTTTTCTGCCCACCTTCCATTTTTGCTGCATATTATGCAAACACATGAGCAATTTGCATACTATATGTAATGTAACAATATAGTGGGTTTTAGGGAATTTGCCATGACACAATGAGGGAAAAATTTTTAGGGTATATTATATAGTGTCTGTTAGACCAATTCATAAAAACTTATAAAAACCTTTATAAGCTTTCAAATGTGAAAGCCTTTCTGTTGGCTTACTCAAGTTGAAGATATCTATATTTATTCTCTGAGAGAAAATGTTTCCTCCTTTATTCTGTATCACATAAAATTGCAATTCCTTGCTGAGTCTTTCATAGCTCTGCCCCTACCTACTTACAGACTTCTGCTTTCTTTTGTAAATCCCACTATGTCGTCAGAAAAGCAGAATAATTATCCAGAACTGATGCCCACACATGGAATGCATCAGCATAGATCTAGTGGTATAATTACACTTCAGGAGCTCTGCCTGTTGATTTTTCTTTGAAAAGAAGCCCTTTGAGAAATGAAGGACAAAGTGTCAAGGTTTGAATGTGGCAGAGACCTACTGCAAAGGAGAGGCAAGAGTCAAAGGCAGAAAACTAGTGATCTGAGATGCACTTGTGTGTTTCTGGGCATTTAAATTGTTAATCTGAGAAACTGATTTGTCTGGAAAAAAGGAGCATAGCTTCCTTACTGAAGCTGGCCTTGTATTGTCTTTTTCATAAATACTGAAAAGACTGTATGTTGCTGTGTGTAGAAAAGACAAAGTGTAATTTGTATTTGCCAACGCTTTATTAGCAAGGCACTGTTTTCTGGGAGAATTGGGAGCTGCTCTGTAAAGGTGAATTTGATTTCAGTTCCTTAAGGAGCTCTCAAGAGAATGAGTTTTTGATATATAATAAATAGCAAAGTATATTATGCAATTGGTAGTAAGTTAATTACTAGTAAAATGGCTCTTAAAATATATACATTAATAAGTAATGGTAATCATAAACCTAAGGTATGCATGTCTTAGTAAGATTCATTTGACAGTATACAGAACATTCTAGTACAGCTAGACTGAGCCCATACTCTGTGACTTGTATCTGTATCTTTTTAATCAGAAAAGGGAAGGGTTTTCTAAAGGTAGGTCTTTCATGGGCAGTCATAAAGCTGTTACCACAAATCTGAATCCCCTGCTAAGAACACATAAGAACACATGTAGGTCTGGTGTGTTCATGATTAGCACTTGGTTGGACTAGATGTGGCAGATCTTTTTGAGTTAAAACACAGGTAACATTTTTAAAAGTTTGTTTGATTTGCCCTTCTTAGTTTTTGAAAAGAAACTAGCTTTTGCAAGTTGTGCAGTCAAGCCCTCTAAAGTCACAATGTACTACTTCTTTGACTCAAACAGTGTTGATTCTGTTCTCTAATAGTACTCTGCTCATTGAATAAACCAGGAGTACAGTCTACTAAAGTAAAAGGAATGTTATTCATGATCTATTTACACACTGCATAAATATTCTTCTGCATAAATATTACTTTTAATTGCAGACAGTCTTAATAGAAATCTTCACAATTTAAGCCATGTCTTCAGATTCTTCTGTTGAGTGGTATGCACTAACTCTTCCAGTATGCAGAAGCAGTTGGCTGTAAGTTTAAACCCAGCTGTGCTTTTCAGATAATTCACTAGAATTGCTTAAATTCACACCTTTCTATTGCTGTCTTGAACAAAGGCTGCTAGGACCTGCGAGATGTTATGTGAAGAGGAAAATAGGTTTGTGTATGTGAAAATCCAAACTGTTTATACTGTAATACCTGTTGAGTCTGTATGACTTTTGTGCTAGATGACAAGTCTAAAGCTGGTTTATTGCCATAGTTTTGATTTCTCAGAATATGAAGTATTCTTAATTGATTATTTCTGTGTGTAACATACAGGGGCACAGTTACAATCAATATCAATGTTTTGGAGGTTTTTTAATAGGCAAAGCTTTCTGTTGCATAACTTGTATGCTTTTTCTTATTTTAATAGGTTTTCACTAGAATTGGAACATGTCTGTAATAAATTACCAAGTGGTTGTATGAATTTTCAGAGTTTAGGTGGATATGTTTTCAAATCTTATGGGTTTACAATTAGGTGTGTTTGTTGGGTTTTTTCTCGAATCTCTTTATTCTTTGAGGGATCATAGTTTATGCAATCGTGTTGCTGTGTCTTCAGAAGTGTTTGTCGAATGCTTCATTTAACACGTTTCTGTCTTCAGTAGAATTTTATTTGACACAAGACATCCAAGTAATTCCTACTATCAGTTTAGAGTATTTGAATTTACCAAAACATAGTGGTTTCATATTTTGCAGAATTTATAGAATAGACGTTAAAAAATGGCATCATATGTTTTTACCTACTTGTGCTTACTTCAGTGGTAGAACACTTGACAAACTGTTATAAAGTTTAGATTTACTTTATAGCTGTTTCTAATGTCTGTGAAAAATCTCATACCAGATACATCAAAGACCCACTTTTTAACAGACATGAGCATGTGCTTCCTGGCATGTTGGGTCCGTTTCATATATATGAAACTTACCTCCCCTGTTTTTTGTTGTTTCTTTATGGTTTGGGTTTTATTGTCACTCATTAATCATTTGAGTTTTATTCCTTTCTTGATCTTGAATAGATTACAAATGGTGTGGGTTTTTATCATGAATCGAATGAGCTCCCAGAGCAGTTCATCCACTCAGCGTAGGCGAATGGCTCTAGGAATTGTCATTCTTCTCCTCGTTGATGTGATATGGGTTGCCTCTTCAGAACTCACTTCTGTAAGTATTGTTCCAGATATGTCAAAGGGAAAGTAAAGCCTATTTGAGAGTAATATGCAGCAAATGCTTGCTCACATACTCAGTGAGTATTCTAGTGTAGTTTAACCACCTTCTCAGTGCAGGTAACTTATTCTTTGGGTTAGTGAAGTTGTCTGTGTCAACTAACAGTGACTAATGAGTTCAACTGGGTGACTTACTTTAAAGACAGAAGTTATCAATGACTGTAAAATTAAACAAAAGCTCATAACTATGGACTGTGATTATAAACTTCATTTTATTTATTGTCATATTGATGAAACAGTATCCACACATTTTCCATACATAAATGAGCTGTAACATTGTGGAGTATGTTGTGTGGTAGACTACAGTGCAGAACATGTAGAGTTCACTGACTCTAAGCCATTGAGTTTAAGCCCTGTAACTGCAGATGAGTTTGTCATAATCTAGTTTATATATTCACCTCCTGAAACTGATCTGGTTTCATGTTAAACAGAGCTTTAGCAATGGAGATTTTAAACATTTCTTGTCAGATTCAGGTGTCTGAACTGTCATTAAGTTGCTATGCTCTAGCTGAGTTTTGAAACAGCATGTCAAAATGAGCATGTAACATGCTATTTTGTTAATACAATATTTATTCCAGTAATCTTGTGAAATCATTGTAATCTCTGATTTAGGATTGCTGAGCTACTGCTTAGGCAATTGATCTTTCATTGAGAAATATTTGTATATAAATGTATTTTCAGTCCTGTTTGAGTTCAGTGGCATATCAATAAGTGGGTTGGTTTGATACAAATAGTAAGTAGAGTTTCTTTGGCATTACTGTGTCTTAGAAAATATGTCAGTACCCTCCTGATTGCATTTAAGATCGTTTAGATGTGAGTATCTTAGAATAGGTAGGGCCAGTTGTGTGTTTTGGTCATAGATGCCAGTACTCATGACACTGTCACTTTGGGAACTGGACTGTTCTGTGCTATATGTTTAAAACTGTTCATTCATTTTGTTAATTCTCACCTGACTGGTAATGTTGGATACTGCAATTATTTTCTTTCCACAGTATGTTTTTACAAAGTACAACAAACCTTTTTTCAGTACATTTGCAAAAACATCCATGTTCGTTCTGTACCTCTTGGGATTTATTGTTTGGAAACCGTGGAGGCAACAGTGTACTCGTGGGTTTCGTGGAAGGCATGCAGCTTTTGTAAGTATATTAACTCTGTAAATGTTTTGATAGTTGTTGAAATTTGTACAGAAAAGAATTTAAAATAGCTACTAGAGAAAAGCAAAGTTTACGTATCTGTGAAATCGTGCCTTCAGAAGAACAGTTGCAAATGAAATCATGCAAAGGCATGCCAATTGTAATAGAAGTCTTGTGAGAGGAAGAAAGGAAAAAGCAATATGAAATGTGTCGGGAGTAGTAAGAAAAGCTCTACTGAGCCAGACCATTGGTACTTCTAACCTGGTATTTTATCTTGGGCAGTTACAGAGGATAATTGTTTTAAGAGCTTATGTTCCTTTTTTGTTCCACAGCACCTGTAAACAATGGAATCAGTATTTGAACTTCTTAGTTGATTTTTAGTTATTGACTCTTTGTCTCTATTAGAACTATTAGAACTGTTTGCTGAGAGGCTATGAGGGTTTAAAGTTACATTAAGGAAAGGTGGTAGAATTGTGTAGACCTTCTGTTGCCAATTCTAGAGCTAGGCATAGTTTGTGCTATTGTACATTACAGAAATAGCACTTTTTTCCAATGAAATTAAGAGATGTTGAAGAGCACTTGTTCTGTGCCAGTGTTTCAGAATGCTGAACAGCAGGACTCAGGAAGCAGTAAGGCATTTGGCCTGATATTAATCTCACATTAAAATAACAGAGAATGTGTTCCAGGAACATGCTGTTAATCAACATGTCTTTATAGAGAATAGCTTGTGTGAGAGGAACAAACTTCAGTTCTTCTGGATATATTAGGCTTCACTGATAGTGACAGCTGTAGGCGTAACATACTGAAATTGATGTATGAAGTACAAGACAGTATGCCAAATGGTTTTTAATTAAAAAACCCAAAGCACTACAAAACCCAATAAATAACCCTTGGAAAAAAGAAACCTTTTGTAGTCTTTTTTTTTTTTTCTAAAAATGCTGTGTTAAAACATGTTGCACATTTAGCATTGGCTTATACCATGAAATAATTTTTACTACATCAGCCCTTATTACCAAGTGTTTGTGCATGGTATGGCCTGTGTTAGACTTCATAAGACAAGTGGAAAACAAACAGATTCTTTACTGTCAGTGATGAGAAATCAGGATGATGAATGTGCTGAAGGTTGGTCAGTTGGACAGAGCAATTATACTGACCAGATTTATTAATCTGAGCAGATCAGTAGAATAAGGAGCTGTTGCCTATTGTCAGTTGAACTGGTTATTTTGACCAAGGGACTTTGTTGCAGCACTATGTTTTAGGGATAGCATGAACTCCTATGAACCAGACAGCAAAGACTACTCAGTGATGGTCAAGGCACCACTGCGAGAATCTAAACTTTTTCCTTTCTAATCCTGTAAAAACTAATTTTAAAAATAATTTGTAGGAAGTAGTAATTACATTTGATGTGAACATATTGCAGAAAAACTGTACAGAGACAAGAGTCTCTGGAGTGTGCAGTTAGATATTTTTTTTTCCTTAATTTTTTTCCCTAGGGATCTTAGTTAAATATTCAACTGTTATCTCTATTACAAGTGGAATGCCTTATGCTTATTAATCTGGAAGAAAAATTACACATTTATAGATTTTTTTTTTAATTATTATTTCAATAGTGATTGCTTAGCTAAACACTCACACTGTACTTTTAAGCCTTCTTTCCCTTTAGAGCCTTCATTTAATAGATTTCTTACCAAGCAAGCTGCAGGTTGGGGAACAGAGACAGTAAGTGCTTATTGAGATGCAGAAAGAGGAAAAATGATACTTGACCTTATTCTAATTTAAGTCTTGTTAAAACTAAGGCAGAGTTCCAGGTTTTTGTTTAAAAGAACTTTGCACAAAAATGCAGAAACTAGAGACTTGTTATTAATACTTGCCCAAGAATGTAGCAAAGCACGTCTCGCTAAGACTGAGTTTAACTGAATTTTGGCACTCTTAACAGCCTGATCCTGCATTGATACCTGGGTAGTTGAATTCAGTAGGATTTTCCAGGAGGTACACAGAATTACTGAAATTGCTCAACTTGTAAACCTTGTTTTTTACTGGGGAGAAGAGCAGGAGGAAGACAGGGAATTGTGATAGAATTGTGAAAAAAGGCATTAGCAAACTGGTTTTTCAAAAGATTTTAATGATTAATAACTCTGCTTTGATATATTATTACATTGAAGGTTCTGTAATTAGTTTGCAGATGCTGAAGGTTATTTTGCTGCTTGTACAACAGATAACACTGTAAACAGTTCTCTGGTAAGTGCCTTACTTTATGAAGGTCAGTGTCTAACAGCAGGATGACGCCATTATCCTGACTTACTGTTTAGGCATGTTAAGACGTGGTGGCCCTAAGCGCCATAGGAGCAAAGAGGGTTAGTAGCTTCAATGTCACTAAGTTCTGCAAATAAAGACATTGCATATTTTGAGGAATACAGATTTGCAGTTCAACAGAACACTTGAATGCTTCTGTTGTGGTTTGTGAAGGAAATACCGACGTTGTGCAAAGGCAACATTTACCTATTCACCTCATTAGCTACTAAAGCAAAATTTGGAGAGTTGGCAGAAAAGCCATACGGTTTTTAGTAGTACAGTACACGATGGAATTGCTCGCTTAGCCGAGGACCTTCTACATTGCGATTCTGCGTTACGTTTTGAAAGAGAAATGGACTGCCTTCTTCCTTCCAGTGGACAGTGTGACTGCTGTTCACCAACTCAAATGTCAGTGCTGGTGTTCTGCTGTTGAGCTGCACTGCCAGATGGTGTTTTTGTGTGTGGTGGTATTCATCATCTATAAATGATAGTTTGTTGTGCCCCTGTTGATCACAGATTGCTGCTTAATCTGCATACCTAAATCAGAGGCCACATGAAGAAATGTATCCAAAACGCAGGGCTTTTAAAGTTTGCACCATCTCAGTGTTAACAAACTACCATATGGGCATTTCAAATTGAATAGGGAGTTGAAGAGAGATTTTTCAAAAGTGTTCTTGTTTTCACTAGATTTTTTTTATCTAACCTTATTGATCTGCTTTTAAGAATAAAATATTCTACTTCTGCTCAATTCACTAAGGTTATCTGACCAGCAGCATGATTAATTTTTAACGGTGGACAATTTTGTTTTAATTTAAATATCCACAAAAGTTCTGGTTCTAAACAAGGAGCCTGATGAAAATGCAGCTACCAGATCTTTTTCATTACTTCAATCTTGCAGTTTACTACTTTAATTTAAACAAGCTGCTTAAAACTAATTTTGTTAGAAGTGTTTTAAGCAATTAAAACTTTTGCTAAGTGGCTTATGTATTGGACTTTCTTTCCCTTTTGACTATTAGTTCCAATTCATGAGCTTTTGGGGTTCTGGCAGGAGGAGAGGTGCATATTAATGTTCATATATGTGTTCTGTATTTTATTTTGCTAGTTTGTCATTTGGACTGAAGCTATAAATCTACCGAAGTATCTTGGTTTTGATAAGTTATTTTTAATTTTAAATCAGGAGGTTTTAATTTTCTGGGCATGGTTTTTATATTCATGAGGATACACACAAAAGCACACAGTTTATTTGAAGTACTGTGTTTTACCAATGTGTTTAGTATAGAATATGGATTATGTGTGACCATTTTTGACAAGCCTCTCCACTGTGTGCAAAAACCACTTTGTTAGACTTGACTCATTTAATATTCACCAAGCATTTCATTTAGTTTTTAAATTCACTAAATTAATTCTATTGCTTATAGTTTCAATATCCCACTTAACTGTATTTTTACTTGTACTCATTCATTTCAGAGTGAACCTTTATATGTTCCTGTAAAGTTTCATGATTTGCCAACTGAAAAAAATGGCAGTAATAATAGTGATGCAGAGAAAAGTGAGTAAAGACTTTCGGAATGCTGGAATAGTAGCTCTTTGGTAAAGGAATTATTTTCTTCTTGTTGGTATAACTGATGTCATGTCACAGGGCTTGCTTCAATTTTTTTTTCCCTTTTTTTTTTTCTTCTTTAAATCTCTTGTTGCATGAATTGCAGTCTCATATATTTACTTTCAGGTAGAGAAAACATAGGCCTGTCGTTCAGTTTACCTTTCTTGGTCACTACAGATCCAGCCTATGTTTATCTCAAGGGACCAACTGGGTTCAGTACTTGTGATTCTTTCCTTCTGGGCTTGTATGACCAGCAGCAGTGAGTCAGCCTGTGGAAAAACAAGCTATTGTCCTTTTTAGAGCAGGAGCAAAGCAGTCAAAGTAAGAATTTTAACAGTCTATGTGCATTCTGATTTTATTTAAGCCTCACTATCTTATGATAGTACCTGGAACAAGTACAGACCTAAATGTCCCAGTCCGTTATCGAAAAGTTGGCTGTCAAAGAATCCAGTGAGCTGATCCTTAGCAGAAGGGTCCATGTTTTATCAAAGCAAAAGTCTTTTTATTAATTTCTAGGTGATACGTGTTAAGAACCGCTTTGGTAGGCTCTGCTGTCCTGTGATAACATGCACCAATCACTTCAGCTGTTGCTTTTCTCTTTTCCAAAAAAATTTTTTTTAAAGTATTTGGAAANAAAAAAATTTTTTTGGAAAAGTATTTGGAAATTAGGTATCGTTTCTTAATGAATTAGCCTAATATTTGTATGTAGTGTGTGGTGTTTTCTTCACACAGGAAAATGATGATACTTACAATACCCTTATGAATAAAATCTGACCCTGGTTTGCAAGATTTGTTAGAAGGTAGATTTAGAATGACCAGGTGACCTTATGATTCTTTTAGGCCTTGAGGTTTGTTGGATACTCCTATCCTCCAACTGGAGCACTGTCCTTGCTGTTGGATATAGTTGTGTGCAGATCTGGGCTGTTTGACTATTAAGCAATTAAAATCTTTTACATAATATTTATGAAGACAGAATAACTCCTACCTAAAAATCTTTTGTTACCTTGTGTGGATTTTTTTTGACAGGGAGGAGGGATGGTGCTTTTCAGTGAGGTTTTTGTGGGTGGACAACTGTACTGATTGAAAACAGTAATTGTGCTTTGTCTTACTAGTGATCTATCAAATAGCAAAATCTTAGTTAACAAATAAAACTAATGGCAGGTCTTCTATTTGGAGACAAACCTGTTATTTTGAGGTATTGTAGTCAATGCTGTGTTAGAAAATCATAGTCTTTCTTGTCTGTTGTTTTATATTCAGTGATAATATGTATAATGATAGTAATAATGAAAATATTTTTTTTTCTTCTCTTCTAAAGCTCCCAAAAAGCCTCGTGTAAGGTTCAGTAATATTATGGAGATTCGACAACTCCCCTCGAGCCATGCATTGGAAGCAAAGTTGTCTCGTATGTCATATCCGACGGTTAAGGAGCAGGAATCAATATTAAAAACTGTAGGAAAACTCACTGCAACTCAAGTAGCAAAAATTAGCTTTTTCTTTTGTTTTGTGGTATGTGCTCCATTCTTTCAGAAAACTATAGATGTAATTAAATCTCATATAATAATAATTTTATAAAAATGTTGTATGAAGTAAAACTTTCCTCAGGTGTTGAACATGAAGGTGCAATTTCTTAAAGTGACAGTAGT